>VDFB02022661.1:0-59363 GCA_007258455.2 Sequoia sempervirens | reverse complement strand
CATGTACATACACACATACAAATATATCAACAAACATTTAATAGAGTGGAATTTAACATAAAGGAAGACATAACGCGAGCGCATTATAACGCACTCGCGTTATGTCTTGCTTGACATGTATCCTAGATAAGCAAAAAAATGTCAAAACTAGGAAATAACGTGAGCGCGTTATAACGTGCTCACGTTGTATCTTGCTTTGGGAATCCCTGAGCCTTACCATTGGTATTTTCCTTGGAATACCAACCCAAAGGCTTGAAGGGCATTCCCAACGACTAGAGACGTGTTTTTGCAAATTCTACAATTTTTCACATAATTGCCTCTGCTCACCATCAATGATTGCATCCGGGTTCAATATTAACAAAATTGAACACACATGGGTAATGTTAAATTCTCTTTTAGCCATCCAACGATGTAATTTTTCACTTTTGACAAATGCTAGCCTTTCATCCATAATTTCATTTGGTGTTTGTATGCCCCTTTTTGCAAAAGTGTTTTAGTGCTTTTCTGCTATAAATTAAATCAGTTCTCATTGAAATTTCAAATAAATTACATTTTTAGAAACTAGACTCCATTCTACAAATTTAAAAAAACAAAATTTTAAAAAAATCTATTACTTTCAAAAATTTGTAGGGGAGCACGACCAAAATTCTACTTTTTATGAAGTTCCCACTTAGAAAATTAGTAAAAAATCAAATATTCATTAAAAAATTATCATAAAAATTGTGCATCAACTGGATGCTATTAGCTAACTTCTGACCATAGCAATTTTAAAAATACTAAAAAAAGTTCACCATGCTAGGGTCGTACAAGAGTTGCTATGTTATGTTTTTCTGACAAAAACAACACCAATTTTGTGTACATCCCTCTTTTGAACCCCTTAATCTCAACCATTTTCAAAATAAATTAGTAGTTTGGAAAGTAGACTTGGAGAACTTCGATCCTTGTTTTTTTTTCCATCTCAATTTTTTTAGTGTAACTATCCTCAATTTCACGTCCAAGGTCATTATTTCTTGATTTCAGAAAAAAAGTGGCCACTTAAGCCCCCTTTTTGAGAACCATCTTGGTGCACTTACCCAATAGGTTTATCATATTGAAAAAAAAATAGATATGTGGTTCATGTGAATACATAGCAAGGGTTTGAAAATAATTTTAAAATATTAATTTCCTTGTACCTTTAACATTTAGGCATGAACATATAAAAAACATCTAAACTAATATACAACATCGAATTATGATTCTTCATTTTTATATTTGTCTGATTGGATAGGGATACTAGAGAATATTGGTGCCTACTCCTTGGGATAATAGAGTCTAAAGCCTATTCCAATATCTATTATACCATCATTCAATCTCTGGGGTTTAATAATATCTTATTATTATCTTACCATAATATAAACCTTGTTATTGACTTACTGAATGAGATTCTAATTATTAATCCTCTACAATCACCACACACCCTAATCATCATTTGAAAAGATTGACCACCCTCCCTAAATATGAGCTAATCAAACCCTTATGTCCTTCTTGGGATTAATCATATATGGGCCCATACTACAAGCCTAAGCTTAGAATCCATGCTTTCTTATTTTCAACAAGCATTATTTTAATAACCTCCATCAAAATTTTATTGCTTGATCTAGCTTTTTCATACCCCTATGTATGACATGGAGATGAATGAGAAGTCAATAGACCTAAAATACATTACATTATTTGTTATAGTTTTATTAGGAACCCAAAATCTAGTCACAATATGATCCATTATAAAATCAATTACCATCTTACTAGTAGCTCTTCTAATAGGAATAGCCTCAACCCACTTAATAAAATATTTTATTGCTACTATAATATATTATATCCTACACTAGATTTCTTAGTGATATCCCCAATAAAATGTATTCCCTATTGTGGAAATGGAGCTTCTAGCATCATAGATCTCAAAATCAATGCACTTGATCCATTTAATTCACCCAAGAACCTTTGACATGCATCACATATTCTAACCAGTTTATGTATATCAACAAATAGACTCGACCAACAATAGCTAGCTCTGAGAATTCTATGAGTTGTAGTATTTGCTACGAAATGACCACCACATATACAATTATGCATCTCTAATGACACTTTGTGATTCTCCTCTTCTTTTAAGCATCTCGAGAGAACTCCATTATTAATCCTCCACATTAGATTCCCCCAATTATTACATATCTTAAAGCATGTAATTTCAGTTTCCTTTTCTAGTTTTCATTCATCTCAATAGGACAATTCATATAAATTGAGTAATAAACAATATCTTTATACCAAATAATTTTTTCTAGATCACACCTTTTTTACCCACCTCTACCTCCACTTGATTTATTTCTATAGAATTTTGGTTTGATGCTACTATTAACTTTGTCAATTTTTGTCCTTTCACCAACTTTTTGATCTACACTTCAGTATTAGATTCCTAGATTTTGTCAATCCATCTACACCTTTTTCCTATTACTTCCTACTGTATAAAAGTATCCCTAATAGTTGTGTGTGGTACATAAATAATTATTTTATCATCCACCAAGTATGGTCTAAAATCCTTCATAGTCTTCAATACAACATAAGCCTATTTCTCTATAATATCATATATTAATAATTCACATGTTGAAGAAACTTGCTAAAAAATGAAATAGGTTTAATGTATATATCTAGATCATTTTGCAATAATCCAAATACAATTGTATGATATATGTGAAGTAAAAAAGTTATCCTAGATACAACTAGTAGATTAACTAGGATTAACTCTTTTTATTTGACTCGACATCCAAACACAAACCAACTAGGTTTTAATGATTGGCTAGCTTCCTTAAAGGAGAGCCAATATGTTAGAGTTTGGTTCTTTTTAGTTGCAAAGAAGATAAATTTGATGTGTATTTTAATTAGCCTATTTTACATAAACCATAGATCTAAAAATGTAATTTATTGCACATACAAAAATGGAATCTAACGAAACATGCACAAATGTGGGTGAAACAAAGAAAAATAGGGTGGTGTGGTTTAATGGATTGAAAGCAAAAGGGGGTTCACCAAAATGATAGTAGATAGACCTATTCTCCTTTATTTCATTAGGAAATGAGATCCACACAATCAAAGGACTATCAACCAAAAGGTGAGTCAAGTCAATGTGTGAATCTATTGATTTCCTTTTTTTGCAAGGATGGGGGTCCTAATTAAACGAAACTTTGGGGAGAAAAATTAAAATTAGCAAAATAACTCCAAAATGTAATCTATAAAGTGCATCTAATAGATTAAGCTCAATTTTGATGGAACCAAAAATCAAAATGCAGATTTGAGAAAGGGAAAATGATGTGTACCAGTCACCAAAATTGCTTTTTCAAAGCTAACTAAGGACTCATTCACCCTATGGTGGATGGGTTTTGGCTAGGGCTTTGTAAAAATGGTTTTTGGGTTCTCTTCTTTTGTGTGTGTACTCCCAAATCCCCAATTTTCATAGTTGGACAACTGGAAATAAATCCTGTAGGTGAGTTTCCATGAAATTACAAGAATGATGACAACAAGTGCAACTTTGACAACTTTGCAAATTTTTATCTTCAAGAGATCTTCCACCTAAAATCTAGAAACACAAGACAAGAGGGAAAAATGTTGTGTTTTTGGTGAATGGGGGTTTTCCTTAGTCAAACCCCATTTTGGTAATTAAACCTTGTAATAAAACAATGAAACATGGAGGTATGATGAATGAACAAAGCAATTTCACAACTCACCAAACCTCTGAATACACCTTGGAATGTAGATTTGAAACTAGCATGAAATGACTTCACTAGATGTGGATCTTGATCTTGAAACTTGATTTGAAACAATGCCTTTGGATGCTTGAATGGATCTTGAACACTACATCAACATATTAGCTCAAACAACATGCAAGATGCAAGAAGACTTTGACATGATAATAGGATCTTGATTGTTGTGATAATTCTTCAACAAATCTGCTCTTGAATACCTTGAAATGATCTTGAATTTCTCTTAAAAGTGCTCTAATAATGCTCTCATGAAGTCACCTAAAATTCTTAGGTGAAACATAGTGAAATGGCCTATATTTATACATATGTTAACATTAATTCCTGAAATTCAAATAACACAAGCCGACATGTGAATATGAATTTGAAATCATTAAAATACCGCCAAAAACATAATTTAAATTAGGTTCATAGGTCTAAGTGAGGACACATTCACCCATGGGCGAATGGGTCCTAGGTCACTTACCTAGGACACACATTGCTCAATGATAAATGTTATGTTATGGTATTAATGAATGTCAGGTTTTCCTCTTCAGAAATTGCAATTAATTAGGCTTGGATTTGAATTAAAGGAGCCAATCAAGGAAAATTAACCTCAATTAATTAATAAAGCCTTAGATGAGTGTTAAAGTGTAAAGGTACACTTTACAACACCACAAATAAGGCACAATTAAGTCCATTTTATTTAATAGGGCCCTAAACTTAATGTGAATATGTAAAATACATATTACAACACTAAATTAAGGCATAATTTAGTTCATTTTATTTTAATTATTCCCAAATTAAGTGTGAAAATGGGATACTTTTTCCTACACTACAGTGGGAAAGGGATATAGAGAGGAACCTAGATTTGAAATTTGAGTTTGAATTTGAGGGTCAGGGGTGTGGGCACCCTAGACCAAAAAGGATGCTTTTTGGGATCTTCAACACTTAGATGTTGTGTTGTAGTCTACTTTGTATTTCATGTGACCTGCTATTGATGAAACTTTTATATCTGACTATGTGCCTATAATAATCTCTTCTAAATAGTTTTATTTCATATTAGAAGGCTTAAATTGAATTCTATTTGCTCCATCAAATATTATTTATATATTTACTAAGCCTTTGCAAATGGTATTAGTCTTCAACTAAATTATTCCATTCCAAAATATAGTTTCTTTTCCCTCCACACTCTACTAAATGCAAGAAATCGATATCTTAACTATCATATTCATCATATTAATTCAAAAATTTAAACAAGTCATGATCATCATTGAATAATTTCTAGTGATGGATATTGTCTAGAACTGAAGGTCTCATCAATAGCTTGGCCTTTTATGGGCTCCATGATACATCTTCTGATCTAATGGCTACAATGACTAAGAAACTACATTCCTTCCCCTTTTCACTTCATCAATACATAATGCATCAAATAATTTTATACCATATAAAACAACATTCTTATATTCTTTTTATTTTATTATTTGAATCATATTTTTCCTTTATTTTCTAAAATAATTAATTCAAAACCACCTTTCACCTTAGGATTTTTTATCTAATGCTTAAAATCTATATTTAGACCCTATAACAAAGCTTCATATTTTACTACATTATGTGTACATTCAAATCCAAATTTGAAATCAAATCTAAAATCCTCTTTACGAGGAGATATCAATAAAATTCTATCACTTTCACCATCCTTGGAACAAACATCTTCAAAATATATAGTCTATATCTCATTTATACTTTTCTCTTGACTTTCTAGATTTTCTGTCAAACTATTATCTTCTTCTTCTAGATCATCAATCTCACCTCTAAAATTGTCCATATATGTATCAACATACAACACATGTTCTTTAAAATCAAGAACATATTTAATTATATTTGACACTCATTTATCTCTATCTAATATCACATTTCTCCCATTCATTGGGATCATGGCATAATAGGAGCCTGTATGAATATTTCTACATATGGTAGCATACAAATTTCTTGACAAAATAATACCATATTATAGTGGAAGATAAAGTACTATTATATTCATTGTATACTCCTCTCGATATGTAACTAATTTTATGATTACATCTTTTATTATGCATGTGACTAGAACCTCTCTAGAATCCATAGCAAATTATTTAGCAAGTAACTTTGTAGTTTGCATATTCAATTGTTTCATGAATTGAGAGGCTTGATGTAAGCAAATGGACCAAAATCAATCTTACAATTCCTTACTAACTTATCATTTATCAATGATGTTGCATAAAAGAGAATAACTTAGGATGGACTTTTACTCAATATTATCCCCAAATACACTTCAAGCCTATCAACATTATCTATCTTTCTATTCAATACCATGATTTGTTTGTCCACCTTTTATTCTGTGTTGCATTAATTATTTTTATTTAATTGATCTAAGGAATGCCAAAGATGAGAGCTAATGATCTATTTCTATGCTCATTTATTCTCATCATTTCCATCAAAGCAACCTAAAACTTTATTTGATTCAACATTTGAGCCATATCTACTAGAATATACTTAGGTAAAGGAACATATATTATTACATTAACTTTTGATAGAAGAAGACTATAATAAAAAAATGTCTTTTTTACCATATTCCCTTCCATCTACTACATCTAGGATAGTTTGAACCTTCTTTCTTCTTTATTGATCTTGTTTATTTGCATTCTTGACCAACTACCCACCACTTTTTCTTTCATTTAACTTTTATTTTTTTATAGCAATCTAGAACTTTGGCTCTAACTAATTATCTTTGATGAAAACACCACTAGTCTTTCTAACTCAATATTTTATTTTTGATAAGACTTAATTCTCACATTATAATGGATTTTGGATTTAATAAAGGCTAGTGTAGTTATCGTTTTAATTTCCTCTTTAGAAGGATTTCTCGATTTAATTTTATTCATAGTTGAATTGGCATTATATACACGAGAATCTTATTTTCTACTATGAAAATGTGCTTATGTTAAGGATTTAGACTATACCTCTTATCTTCAATATCTATTTCAACTCCGTAGTCATTTTATGAAGAGTAATCATCACTGTTACAATCTCTTCTTGAAAATAACATAGTTACTTCTTGATGATCCTGACTTTGTAATAGTTCATGACCAACGGCCTCATATCCCTCATATTTCATTATTACTATTCATGACTTCTAAATACATAGAGCATTGATATGGATAATGAGGTATCTAACAAGAAAGGCACAATGGAGCAAATTATACACTATTAACTCTAGCCTTCTTTAAAGGATTTGGGATTTCTCTATTCACTAGTCCTCTGGGGTTTGGAACAACTAACCTTCCATTATTCCATGTAGTATTGTGGGTATTTTTTATAATATGAGCATCCTTTATTGTCTTGGTTGCCTTGGTATTTCATCATTCATGCCCTTCTCATTTTTTATGTGCTTTGTAACTCAATTCTTTAAGAGCATGTATTATTTGATCCAAATTTTCTTCTTTTACTAGCTATTTTTTGTTGGAATCTTGTTGGTGTTTTCATTGATGCCAACCTTTAGCATTGGATTTGTTGGAAGCTTGGATTTATTAGTGTTGTCAACACAATGTTTCTAGTGTTGTCATTGCTATCAGATTTTAGTAGAGTTGTGGGGATTGTTGGAGCTTGCTTGTGCTAATGAGATTGTTGGTAGTATGGATGTGTTGTGATTAATCAGAGGTATTTCAAATTTTGTAGATGTGTTTAAGAGTTGTCAGTAGTGTTGTATTCGCAGTTGGATCACTTGGTTTCCAAGTGCTTTTGAGAAAATTTGAATAAAATCTAGATTATAGTGTGATAGAGTGGTGTTTTGTAATTTGCTTCGTATTTCTTCAATCTTGAAGTTATGATTGTGTGGTTTGGATATGTTGATAAGAGGTGTACAAAGGTGTTATATCTAAAGTTGTAGGTTATGGATCGTACAATAGTAATATTTGTGTTCACTAGTGTGTGCGTTTGTGAAGAAGGTTGTCTAGGAGAAATGAGATTGCTCTACATTTCTTCACATTGAGGTTTCTTGTCTTTCAAATTTGGGGACATGCTTATAATATTTGTATCTACTTTCCCTTGAGGTTTCAAGTGCTAAGGTGTTCCGTGAAGTTGGTTAGAGAGTTGGATGTCTGTTCAAATGTATTTTATTCCACTGAATGATGGTGTTATTAGTTTCAAGCAGTTGTGACAAAGTTGCTGAATATTCTAAGATGTTGTATGGATATTGTGGAGTGTTGCTATGTGTTTTGCATGACTTGAAGAAGCGTGTATGTGGTCGCTTGTAGTGTTAGTTAAGGTTTGTCTGACTGGTGTGCTAGCACAATTTGTGGAGGTACCTTGTGGATTGTGAATGTGTTGAGTAGCATGGTGATTTATATTTGGGTCCTATTTAACCTTTGGTGTGGTTGTCCTTCACTTATTTCCACCATGGAAGTGTTTGGTGCCGACCTATTTTGTAATTGCATGTTTGAGGTGCATAGTTAACCTTGGAGAAAGTTTTCAAGGTTGAGGATGGTATAAATTCAAGATAGAGTGTTGGAGAATGGTGTGTGTGGGTGTGGTGTGTTGTTGTACAAAATGTAATCAAGTGTTGTGATGTGAGTGTGAGCTTTGATGACTAAGGCTATCAAAATCAATGAGTAGAAGGTGTCTACATTTCAGTGTACTTGAAGTTACTGAAGGAAATGAACTAAAGTTTGTGGATGGTTCAGGGTTGTTGTGGTGGATCTTGTTGCTCTAAGATGGATTTCTCTTTGTAAATTCTTCTTTCTTTCTTCTTTCTAATCCGATAGTGAGCCATTGGTAGTAAACCCTTCTTTCTTTTGGGTAGTGATCCCTCCAACAGTGAGCCTATTATATTCAACATTTGTTGTAATTCATTTATATAGTGAGCTAATCCTCACCGTGGTTTTTCCCTTCTTGGGTTTTCCACATAAATTTGGTGTTAGATATTGTGCATGGTGTTTTGATGTCTTGTTGTTTCACTTGTTTATTTTCATGCTAAATATAATTAAGGGTTTAAGGGCTAATAAATATTTCAATGTTAATGAGGGTTTTGAAGTTTTAATGTACAAATGATTCACCCCCCTCTCAGTTGTCCTGTGCATCTAACACTTTTTACTTTGTGTCTTATTCTAAGGTAAAATTCTTACATCATTTCTTGTAATATAATGACAATCACATATATTTATTAAGTTTCATGTATGCTACAATCTTTGACATCAATCTAACAAATATGGAACATTGAATTATGAAAATGATTCATTATACCCTTTCACAATGTTTGTAAATTTGTTGATAATAAAACTTGGATCTATTTTGTCACCATAGTTCTCTCTAAAACCTCTTTAAAATTCATTCCAAGACTCAATGATTCCATCAAGTAAAAATTTATACCAATCTCTATCAATATCATCTAAAGATTGAACAAATAGTTTCACTAATACATCCTCATCTTTGATTTCATAGTCATAATTTAAATTATTAGATGAATTCAAGTGATCCTCTCTTGAAACTACATTGTTTCCTTAAAACTTAGGAAGTTTTTCTTTGACTTCACTTGGGACATCATTTGAACAACCAAATTTTCTCGTGAAATTCAATTGTCTATACTTATCAAAATTCAAAGGAGGTCTTTCAAGAACATACATTCTACTATTTCTTACACCTCAAAGGGGTCTTATTCTATCAATAGGAATCTTTTCCCTTCCTCTATTTTCCAAATTAAAATTTCTTAAATTTTCAACTCTTAACTCTAAGATCTTCTAGATCTTTCTCAGCTTCAAGCCTGTCCATTTCTTCTCTCAAACGATTCATTCTCTGACCAAGATATTCACCTTGATTTTTGTGATACAATTTTATTTTAGACTATTCCTCTTAATACTCTTCATCTTCTTCATATTCTTGATCTTCTTTATTTTCTTGATAAATTGAATGATCTTTATGCCCATAGGGATTTTTATTTTTATTAGCTCATGGATTTTTCATTCCATAATTTAGTGCAATTCATCTTGTATTCATTATTTCCATGAATTCGTCATTTAAAAGAGCTTCTACATCCATTTCTTTTTTGGTATTCATGATTTCATCTACCATTTTTTGTTATTCTAGACAATGCCCCTCATCCCTATGTCCCTATTTTGGTCCTCCAAAAGTGGGTCTAACACCATTACTCCTAGCTTATTCATATATTATTGGATGATTTATAACATTATTTTTATTCAAATCAATAAATAAAACATAGTACTTATTAGCATTTCTTTCTTTCCATTGAGGTTGTACCCTCGTGTTCATCTCACTAGCTAGCTTCTTGATAGGATTATCCTTGAACAATGACCTTCCATCCATATTGATTCTTCACAAAATATTACTAGGATTATATCAACAAAATTTCTTCTTATAGAGAGGAAAATAATTTCTTCATTTTGAGCTAGTTTCACTAGAAAAGTCTTATGATTTCACAAGCCATCAATAAATCTTTAAATCTTGTGACTCTTCACAAATAGATAAACACTTTCTAAAAAAATAGGTTATTATTATTAGACATAAACAAAATTTAACTTTACTAGATTATTTCAAGGGGAATTTTATGCAAAAAAGGTACCTTATAGGCTTGATAATATTGATATTGGCCAACTTTGACACATAGATAGACTTTTAACTATTGATACCAAAGGGGATACAAATTGAGATTACACTTTCAAATATTGGTTAAAAATTTAACCATGACATAAAATAGAAAACTATATATAAGCTCCAACATGTGGGTATCTTAATTATATCATCTCACCACATTGATTTACCTAGAATATTATTAGATCTTAGAGAAAAAAATGCTCTACTAGTCTCAAGATTGCCAATGTGGGTGTTGACCAAGTTGAGGGGCACAAATGTGGAATTGATCAAGTTCAAGTTCGTATGTGTGATCCTCAATGTTTTTTTTGTTAAATTAATTAATTATGGCCCCATCTTAGGGGCCAATTCCAACTAGTTACTATTTTTCAATTCTCACACTAAAATGATAAAATTGTGCACCTAGGACATGTATAAAAGGACATCACTTCTAGGCTATTTAAATGATCCTTAGATCCTATAACTTCCCCATGCTCACTATTATAAAGGATAACTAAATACTTACTACTTATTCTTGCATCAATTGTCTCGATTTCATTAGCACTTACATCAACAAATGATAAAACCCTAGTTATTGCACTTTTTCACCCTAACACACATTGGATTGCACCTCATTACATCAAGTCTCAAGAATTTTTGAATCCGTGTACCATATCATTGTTAGTTATTTATGTATCCATTACATATTTTATTTTTGTTTGTCTTCCAAATTTTATTAAAATTGCTGACTCAATCAATAAGGCTTGAGTAAGATGGAAGGAGGGAAATTAGTCAAATTCTCATTTCTAGCATAGCTAGTTCCAATTACGTTCTTCAACAACACCAACTCTTCAATTTGTAGGTGAAAATATAAGTGAGCACTTATTATTGGTGTCCAAATTCTAAAGACACTAGGTTTAGGGCCACATAAGAAGTTCATACTCATACCATGTGTCACACAAATGTTTGGGTTAAGGACAAAAATGAAAGATTGGTATAGGCTCATACACAATTCTAAATTTCACAAAGCATACTTGATTGAGTTCATTCATGTCACATCTAGTTTTGAATTTTGGGTAACAATATTTTGCAACATAGTCTTTTCATGTTCCTCTTCTCTCACTTTAAGGTGCAATTTTGTTATTTGATTAACTACATGTTTTTGAACTTAGATCTTATTTATCTATCTAAGTTTTGATTTGAAATTATTCATTATTGTTAGGACGTGGGGGCTAGGTATTATTGTACAAATTGAAAATCCTAAGTCTAGTCCAATTATTTAATCTTCACAAAATTATTAATAATTTATCCATAGGGAAAAGGGTGGCCCACTTGGATGAAATATTGAGATTATTTAGCTATTTTTTTTCCATGTGCCATTAGTCTTATGATAGTTGTACTGAAGTCATTAAATAGGGGGTTCTTAAGTGAACCATAGCTACCTTTTTTGACTAGTTTGATATAGTGCATAAAAGATATAGTATTACACTTACATGGATTACTTGAGAGTTGCTTTGAACCATAAGGGTCTTGGAGGTCAAATAGTTAAAATTGGAGCTATAATCCAATTGTGGGGGGTTTCTTTTAGAGTTGGGTACATGGGTTGAATGCGAACCACTTGGACTTAACTTTGAGACAATAGTTTTGGAAAATAATTCTTTTTTTTCTCAGGTCTCCTTGCCCTTAATATTGAGGGCTTGAGATGGAGATTGCATGAATGCCATATTTTATGCAAGGTTATGCTATGAATTTTTATTTTTATTTAAAGTGTAAAACTCATTGAAGCACAAAGACAATGATATTATATTGTGGCTCATTATTGATAATATATTAGGTGTGTGATTTAGAGGTTTGGTTTCTCCCTTGTAATTTTTTGCCTAAGGTATATATTGCATGCATTATTCCTCTTGATCTTCTATTCTTCCTTTCTCTCTCCTGATATAGTGTTGTTAGTTTATTAACATTTAATTAAACCTAGAATGTAATTGCATTGCTCTAGTTGGATTAGCTAGGATCTATCATAATTTCCTTTCACTTGGTATTAGAGCTTGACTAACTTGACATATGTGTGGGAGTATTTATCTACTTGACTAATCCTTTTTTAAATGAGAACCTCGCAATGTGATTTTGCGTTTCAAGGATAAACATGACAAGCACATCTAGAATGAAGGTTGAGAAGTTAAATAAAATCAACATTGATCTTTTGAAGCTTAAGATGGAGGATCTAGTCATTGGTAGAGATCCATATGTAATATTTTTTAGATAGAAACCATTCAACATAACATATGAAGAATGTATAGTTATTGATAGAAAGGAAAAGAACCTTATTAGGATTTTCCTTGTAGATTTATTGTTTTCAAATATTTCAAGAGAAACCACCACTACAACTCTCTAGAAAACTTGGGAAACCTACACCAAACTAGATCTTTGATAAAAAATATTTTCTATGGAAGAAGCTTTACTCCTTAAGGATGGGTGTGTTGAGAACCTAGTAAATGATACAATGAAAATATTAACACTCAACAATCAAATATTTAACATGCATGTGATAGACCATCAAATAGAAATAGTAAGAATAACAATAAAAATATGAAAATCAAAAGAACACCAATATATATGGGGAAAACCCTTTCAAGTAGAAAATTTCACCACTAAAGATAGCATAAGTTTGTATTAATCTAAAAAACACGAGTACATCAACACATCAACTTCTCGCTTTAGCATGACAACACTTTTATAGAATAATCTTATTTTAAACCTATATAATGAACTATAAAACCTCTATCCATACCTCTAATACATAAAAAAAAAAAAATATTAAATTATAAATCATAAATGGTTTCCAAAATAAAGGGTCAAAACCATGAGTCTATATTAGGCATCCAAATCCCCACACAAAAATCCAATACCCAAAATACATGGGTGAAAGTCCATATGTTTTCTCCTTAAGATTATATATTTAATAAAACTATACACCACATTGAAAAACCTAGATATATATTTTGAAATCAAAGTTAATAATTTAGTTTAATCTACATTTCTAATTTGAAAAAAAATGATAGAAAACACTTCATTACAAATTAATTTTATTTAATAATATTAACTTACTATAAATAGTAATATTATTTTAAGTCAAATTTATTAGAAATATATCTAAAGAAGCTGGAATATCCATACAAATTAGTTTAATTTATTTGAAACAATTTTACAGATTTCAAATGAATATGTATTATTAATCTTATCTGTTGTTTTTCTATAGATAAATAATTGAGAATAAATTTAACTTATCTAAAGTATAAAAAATTAATTTCATTTGAAGTAAAATATACATATTAATCTATCATATTTCAATAATAATAATATTATCCCACTCTGAATTATTTGAAATAAGTCCAAAATTCCAATAAAAAAGTGAAGAATAAATCAAAATTATTTAAAATAAACCACTATTAATACTTAATGGTATTCCAATTCAAGAATGCCCTCCATTGTGGGGGAGGATAAGCCATTGAATATGGAGCTTATTGATACCTCCTTTATACCTCCTTTATTCCTTTAAATGGTAGCCGCAATTCTTGAATGTGTTCCATGATCTTCGAGAACTGTGGAGCATGGAACTCCTCCAATAGTGGGGACAGAGGAGGAAGGGATAATGTTCTAATCAGCTCTGCTACACTCAATTGGAGGTAATGGAATATCTAATGGGACAAATGAACAGTCTACAACTTGTGATTTGCTTTTCCTGACCCATTTCACTTCTTCAACAGACTCACTTGACGCCCACAGCAATGTTTGGGATGAAGTGCATTCAAAGAATCAGGTGACTGGAACGTCTGTCTTATCCCAGATTGTACATATATTCTTGAAAAGTGAGGATCATATGACTATGTTTGGTAAGAACAGAGAACTCTAATTGAAGTGTGGATACACCCATCTATCAGAATGGTTTCAGGCAAATTTATTGTCAGCAATTTACTTCCAACAATTTATCATCAATAATTTATCGTTATGACAAATTTATCTTTAGGAAAATTCACCATCAGCAATTTATTGCGTGGAAAATTCACCACCAGTAATTTTCTGATTATATATGTGATGAATTATCCATAGCGATAAATTGCTCGTAGTGAATTTTCCATGGTGATAAATTGTTAGTGATGAATTGTTGGAGGAGAATTGATGCGGGTGAATTACTGATGGTAAATTTTCCTAGAGCCTATTAGAATAGCCCAGCCCTTTGTATGGTAGCTGTCTTATCCCTTTAATTGACTGGATGGAACAATAAGTCTTTGGGCTTCCTGTATCCATGGAAGGTTGAGATGGGCTAAACCAAGGTGAATCATATCAAACTTGTATTCAGATCAATTGGGTATCAGGGAATTCCTTTGGTTTGCACTATTTGAAAATATTATTCCTTGTGTTTCTATTGCTTGAATTGATGTATTCCTTTTTGCACACATTGCTTGAATAGGCATATAATGTTCCCGGTTGTGGGTCTGGCATCCTTATCATCTTTACTTTATCACTCCCATAAAACCTTTAAATCATGTCAGCTGTTCAAATATCCCATGTAATTTTTCACCTCAAGTTGATCCTATCCAATAGAGCTAGAGATTATGTTTCAATTCTAGATGGTATTGGTTAGTGGGGCAAGGAAGAAATAATCTTGAAAGTTTTTCAAGATATCCTCACTTTATGGCGGTTTCCATGATAGTGCAGGTGCTTAAGCTTACATGGAGGAACTAAGTGGGACTACAAACTACATGGAATAGACTGATTTGTTTGGTGTTATTATGATCATTGGATGACTTATTTTTTTCTTCGGAAAATAATTCATAATATCATTATTGAATAAAGATATTACATTTTGTAGAAATTGAAAAAACTTAACAGGGAAAAAAAAAGTAAGAACATAGACAAAGAGAAGTGCTGTCAGGAATAGACAGAGCAAACAGAAACAGCCCAGAGAAAAAAAGGACAATGAATCAAAGGGACAGTCACCAGAATAACAAAGACAGCATCCCAAAAAATGATGTAAGAAAGCAAGAAGCAGGAGGAAAAATACAGTGGACAGGAAAAAAAAACAAATCCATGGAAGATAAGTAAACGAGAACATCATGAATGATTGATTACCAACAAGTTAGAACCTCCCATTGGATGACTTAAACTCATATGAAGAAGACATCATGTTGGGGAAAATATACAAGTAGATCCAAAGAAGATAATGAACTAAATTAAATCCATATAGATCCATGTTTTCAGTAGGTCTCTTCCATTTGATAAACTATTGACAAATATAACATATTCATGTAAGCAAATATAATTGTTACTTGGTGTTCAAACTCTTTATGCTCTGTTTTGCCCTGTTCAGCAATTTGTATGTTGACTGTGCAGCTGAAATTTGCTTCTTGTACCTTCTTATTGGCTTTAATCTGATTTTATGGAGAGAGAGGGAGGAAGAATGGTTATAATTACAGACGCTAATTATATTACAGTTTAAAATAAATAATATGCCTGTGACCTTATGCTATAGACAAAACACATATATGCATAAGGTTGTGCCTTCAAACAAAGAAAAACAAGAGACAACATGAATGGTTCTTAGATATGTAAAGGGCAAACCACCTAAAGTTAAATTGGGCATGATTTATGGAAAATGGTATTTATTAAAAAAATAAAAATTAAACTATGATATTAATTATTGTTTAATATTAAAGATTTTGATTTTTATATTGAATAAAATTAGTTTGATTGATATAATTTTGAGTCTTCATAGAAAAGATATTAATATTTTTATTTATTCACTACATCTTTTCATAATAGTTAAATTAAAAAAATTGAATAATGTTATCTTAGATGTTATTATTAGATGATTGCATAGAGCCTGAATCAAATCAAATATCTAATCTTGTGTAACATAGTATTGCTTGCATTAGTTTAGTCCCTCTTCCTAGGACTCCAAACCTGATTCTCCTATTCATTGTAATTATTTTACTTTGACTAGAATAAAAACCTTTCCCTATTCACCAAAATTATTCTATTATGATCATTAAGAACTTTCTCCTCAACATAATGATCCTCCTGTGACCACTAGGAACTATGTTTATCAAAATTTATTAATTATTTTTCTTCATGTTTGTTGTGTAGCACAAATTCTTTAATTGTCAACTTATCATTTTGAATGATTGTTGTATATAAATAAATAAAATATCTACAAACTTTTTAACTTATACATTTGTGAGAGACCACAAGGAAAATAAAAATACAAAACACATAAACACCTCTTAACTAGTTATTAGTATATGTGAGAGCAACAAATTTTGAGTAAATGTTTCAAGATTTTACCCCAAAGTCTCTGCTTTCAATTGAAAAATATTTGGGTGAATGTAATTCCATATAATCTTATTTGACTCACAACTAAATTATGAATGTAGCCTACGCTATACTTGATATGTTTTTCATGAGAATATTTTTTTTCCTAGCTCTTATAACCCTACAAACATAATTTTCAGCACATTTATGTGTGTCTAACCACTATCTCTCACCATTGTCTCTCCCATCTATATACTTTCCTCTTTCCTTTGGGAACTTTGAGTCCTTTAGTTGGACACCTATCTCATTATTTTGAATTCATTAAGGAGAAAAGGGTGAATGATGATGAAATTCTAGCTAGTTTTGATGGGGTGTCCTTTTTCATCAAAAAAAGTCTCATTTAATGATATAAAATTGTTAAATGGAGTATAGGTGACAATTTAATTCTCCTTGAATTATTCTTAAAGATAGCTTTTTTTTAATTTCCAAGGAGTTTTCTATGAACAATCTAATGAGGTTATAATGGGTTCTCCACTATCGTTGGTCATTGCTAATATTTTCATGGAGAATTTGTTTAAATTACTTAAAACAAAAAAGAGTAGGGGGTACACACCTAATGGTATGCTATATTTTGGTGATAAAAATATGACCTCTTCAATATACACTAAATATTTAACCTTCTTAATATTAACCATTTGAAAAAATCATATATATAGTCACATCTTCAAATTATAACTATACATTTCTCAAGTTAAGGGTGATCCCACAATAGTGGTTTACACTTTTTGGGACATCTTGATTTTTGTTAAAATCACATATTTTTAGAAAATATAATGATTTAAGCCTTGAAAAGTTCCATTTAGAGGATTCCAATTGAAGAGGGTTTGATAAAACCACCTTAGATCAAACCCCCTTGGATAGAACCTTGCTAGTTTTAAACCATACCTATAACGAAGTCTCCTTTACACCTATCAAAATGCTGATAAAAAACCACTTTTGATTTATCTTTTGGGGGATAAAATGAATTCATTTAAAATTTATTTTTTGTGAGTATGTAGTTCTTATTGTAAGCTTCCCAAACAGTATAATTTTAAATATATTTAATCTGATTATTATATTTATTTTTTATTTCTTGTGAATGTAGGTTTTCCATCGAAAATCAAACTTTGTTCTACACATGTGGAAAAATAGTAGATTACCAAAAAGAAATTTTGAAAAATATGTCTGTGCTAGGTATTGATGTCCTTGATCCAACAAAAAACAAAATATAATTTCGATACATACAAAAAAAGTTATGTTGTATATGGTCCGCATATGTCTAAATTGTAATTGGTTTAACTTCAAAACTTAATTAAGAAAAAAAATTCAATAAAACACTATGAAACCAAATGAACATGCTAGATATCATAGTTACAAATCTAAATTCAAAAAAAAAAAAAAAATTATTCTTCATAAAAAAAAAATCATGTTGTTTATGGTGAACATCACTCTTTAAAAATGGTGTTTACTATTAAAAACTAGTTTTTGAAGGAGATGGAAAAAGAAATGTAGTCTGATTCCAAAAATTTTAAAATATATACTAAGAATCTACAAAAAAAAATGTCACAAATCACTAGTTTGCATCATCTTCAAATTCCTCATGGTTTAGCAGCTATGTGAAGATTAGTTAAAAAAATTCAATTCAATGTCAAGTTTGGCCAAAAAGTGTAAACCACTATTGTGGGATAACCCTTAATTATTGAATTTAAATTTTTTCTTATTTGAGGAAAAATATGGTCACTTTTTCTGCCTTTTCTCCTCCATTTCCATGTGCACTTGGAATAGAAACTATAAATTAAACTACATCAATTAAGAGAAATTGTGAAAAGAGTTAAGACACATCTAATCAAGAATATAAAGGTAAAAAAAGGTAAAGGTCCTTTTTAAGTCCACGATACCATGAGTATATGGGACTCCTCATACTCAAAAGCTAGAATATGAAGCTAGAAAAAAAGCTAAAGGTCCTTTTTAAGAATATGAAGCTAGAAACAAACTCAAAAGGTTGGAAAAAATGTCTCTAGAAACTTTTAACAAGATTTGAGTCTTTTTTAAATTGAGGCGTTATTTCTTGTGTAAGGGAATGATGTTGCATGTATGTGAGTACTAATATTTACTTGGACATTAGTGTTTATGTGTCTAATAATATTCAAACCTTTTGGAAATGCTCACCAAAAAATCCTGTAGGCTCCTTATGGTTACATAATATGAATGTCATGATGTAGAATAAATATCTAGCAAGATAAAGATAGGGATATAATATTTTGGGTGTATTGAATGGGATATATCCTCAGTCAATCCCTTATTTGGCTTGCTACAACCTCATAAAAAACACAATAGGAGATATTAGACTATGTGAATCCTAGTTGAGGCATTAATGGTGGTGTATGTAAAAAATAAGTGACTAGAATACAAACCTCAAGGGATTTATTATATGCTATGGTATTGTGTAAGTGTAATGAGAGAAAAGAGGATAATGGAGATCATAAAATATGGAAAAATGAGAGAGTAAAAATAAGGAAAGGATTTGCTTATGAAATATGGGGCAATAACATTTAGATTTTGGATATGACACCAAAGGGATAGGGATAAATAAAATAAATATGGCTCAATGTGATAAATGAAAGGAACAATTAGGATGGAAATTGAGAAATGGGAAATATTTAAGGAGATCTATGGATTTCTACAAGAAGTGGGCTTCCAATATTTAATATTTATACTTTTAGCTTGTTTTCATACTTGTGAGAATAAAGTGAGTGGAATCAAGTGAACCCTAACAAATGAGGCTACAACTAGATTTATGAGTTGATTCTAGTGATATGACCATTCAAAATAGACTAAATTTTAGTGTAACCATGATTGTAAGAGATAAAATATAAATTTAGATCACAAACATGAGCAACTAGAGGCATTGATGTCTTTACAGAATCAACTAATCAAACTTCTAGAGGTGACTAGAGATGAGTTTGTAATATTTTTATTAAAAATCAAGGTAAGGGCCCTAATCCTGAGAGTCATAGAAGCAAAACAACAAAACCAAAATCAAAAATTGACACAAAGGCCATGACTAACACCTAAAGCCTAGGGAGGCATGCAAGCCAAATATAAAGCACTTAAAATATTACCATTTAAAGATGCATGCATGCAAGAAAAAAAATAGGCATGTAGGCCATAGATAGTAGAAAAAAATAAAATAAGAAACAAGTAGCCAAAACATCCATGAATCCTTAGGACCATTTATGAGGTCACAATTCTCCTTTAGAGTGTTGAGAGATTCCATCCACTCGTTCCTTTGGTTGTTGTTTCTACCTTTAGCTGAAATAGTGACTTCTTGATTCTTGCCTTGTTTCTTCCTTTGTTTTTTAATCTTAGATTGATCGAAGATAATTCCTATAAAAAAAATTTGAATCATACCATATGTGATGGATATAGTTCTACCAAGAATGTTTTCCATCACCATGAACTTCTCCCTAATATTATCAGGGTCAATATTTTATTTAAAAATAGAGAAGTAGGAATGAAGGTTGTTAATCTACAGTTTAAGCTCTTCAATAGACTCCATGGAAATCTCTCTCTTTCCCAGTTCTCAACCTATCATCCTCTTTGTTTAGATTTTCTTCATCTTGGCCAGTCTTCGTCTCATACTCTTCTTCCACACTTTCCTTTTCAAAATTAACCCCATTTTCACTATTATTATCTCCTTCTTCCTCATAATCCTTATCCATGTTCTCATCTGCATCATGCACACTATTCTCCATGCTTTTCTCATCTATGTGAGGAAAAAATATGTAAGCAAAAAACTCATCATTCGAAGAATCCTCCTCATCCTCCTTAGAAACATTTTCTTTACTTTTCTATCATTTTCCTTTATTTTGGGAATCAGCTTTAGCCAAATGAGCATACCTATGACTAGAAGACTGAATAGGTCCAAAACACCCTCCACTTTTATCTTTGTTATGGCCTAGGTTGAAATCATTGACAATTTCAATAGTTTCACCCTTAGTCCCTTGACCCATATTGAAATCTAGTTTCTTATTTTTTGAGAAATGGAGGGTAGAAGAAGGTTTTCTTTTCCCCAAGGTGAATTTTAGCAGATCTTCTTTGAGGAAATTATTAGATCATCAACAATTTTCAAGGTACCCATTTTAGTTTTTTGAGATTTTACTCCTAGGAGAAGGGTTTTTTGGAGAAAAATGAGGTTTTTTTTCAATAAGTTTAATCTCAATTGGCTTAGCAATAGAGGTAGGGATAGGTTGTGGGGTAGAGGAAAGAAAAAACTTGTAGATAGTTAAAATGAGGCCTTGATGTAGGGGGAGAAGCCCCCTTTTCACTATAGTGATGGAGGGAGGAAAGTAGGAAAAAAGGAAAAAAGATCCTCTCCTTATGACGAATGTGATTTAAAAGTGGGAAATGATACCCATGCACCATATTACATATACCCTCTAAAGTAAAGTACCTCATCACATGTAGACTTACTAGGCCATAGGGAGTAAGAAAATTCTCCTTGTTGAAGCCATTTTTAAAGTGTTCAAGTTTCTCTCCTTCTTTAAAGAAACTATCAATAAATCTCTAATAATTTTCATCACTTATCGTATCCACCTTGATCCTATCGCACTTCAGCCCCATCACATCTATAATAAGCTAAGGGGTCACCAAGAAGTGAAGACTACTGATGGACATCTCACCTTCTTCCATAAGTTGCAAAACTTGGAAGTGAATGCATCATTGTAGCATTGCATTGCATGAAAGAAAGGGGTTAAACCAAAATTTTCAAAGTTTTTCTAAAGTTCCATATTTTGTTGCAACTAAAGGTAGGAAAACATCTCTGAATGTTTCCTTGGACCTCCCATAATTCTCCAAACAACCTTCCCAAACACAAGATTATTTATCAGATTTAAGATTATTTGTCAGATATGAGAAATGTGAAGTAATGTGTGGAGGGCTCGTATATCATAAAATAGGGTTCATAATTAATGAAGTACAAGTACAAGTAGATGGGATTTTTTAAATATATTTCTTATAGCTAAGTTATCTCTATTAAAGTTAGTATAAAATAAAAGTATACAGGAATAAAGAAAAGAAAAGTACTCTATAATATATATTTATATAATATATTATATTATTTACATTATATTATTATAGACATTAATAATTTATATTATTTATATATTATGATTATATATTAATAAATAAATAAATAAATTTACATATAATGTATCTTATTATAATATATGTTTATTTTTTTTGGTTATATAATTATATAATATATATCTTATATTAATTATTCAATAAAAAATAAAATCAAAGTATAACATATTTTTCAACATATAGTATTATTTATAGTTATCAATAATATATATTATAATTATATATTATTAATAACTATATTATATAAGTATAGAGATTGCAAAGGAGGTAAGGAAGTTGAGGGTGAGTGGTGGGAAAAGGAGTGGGGGTAGGAGTATGAATTTCCCTATTATAGAGGGTGAGGGAGATACAAGTTCTGAGGATGAGACAGATGGTTTGCAGTTGGTACTTCTTGATGGTTGGCTTCTTGGAGTCGACAAGGAAGTGACGAGGTTGTTGATGGAAAACAGGTTGTTGTCAACGAAAGTTGTTGAGGGTTGTTGTTTGGAGCAGCAAAGCGAGAGGGGGAGTTTAAAATATTCAGCTAGTGATAATGAAGGATGGTCTAATGTTGTTGATGATGTGGTTGATTTTCTACCAGTGTCATCGAATGAGTTTGTTGGCTAGTTGTTGTTGCTTGGTCATTGTCTGTTTTTAGCGGATGGTGTAGTGTTGGTGCCCTTGCTTCTTATTTCTATGAGGGGTGTTGGAAAATAGGTGGTCTTCTTTGGTTGGGTCATGGTTAGACTTGTTGTTGTGGTGTCAACTTTCTACACTTGTTTTGTTAATGTTGCTCTATTTGTTGCTTGTCTTGTTGATGTTGCTTTGTTTGATGCTTGTCTTATTAATGCAGCTCTATCTTTGGAAGAGAAAGTAGTTGTGTCCCCTCTCTAGTTCTTGAAGATTTTATGGTTTCTGAGGGGAAATATTTTCCTTTGGCAGAAGGATTTTTGCATGGGGAGGGTTTTCTTGAAGGATGTTGTGGTTTCCTTGCTTGAGTTACTGTTGGGTGTGATGGCTGCCCCGGTTATTGTCTTTTGGCTGATAGTTGGGATATATTTAAAGTTTCTCCTGAGACCTAGTTTTTTATGAGGCTACTGCAAGTTGTGGTTATCTCCTTTCTACTAGTTGAGTTGTTCCTATTACTTTTATTGAAGGCTAAGGTGTTTATATGGCTGACGACTACGATGTTTTCAAAATATTGCTTCAAGTGCTAGGAGCTTGTGATGCTTAAGGATATTGTGTCAACCCTTTCTACTGGAGTTGCTTTATGTTGGATTCTACAGTTGGAGTCTTCTCTAGAGGTGGAGACTACTCCTATTGAGGGGGAGCCCTCTCCTATTTAGGTGGAATTGGATGTTGTAGGTATGGTGGAAAGTTCTCTTCTCTCTTACTGGTTTCTATTGAGGTGGAGCTTATGGGAGTAGGAGAGTGGTGGATTTGGTAGCAAGGGCCCTCATGTCATCCTCTCCTTTGGAGGGGAGCTTTGTCTAATAGAGGCAGATTTTGAGTTGGAAAACTAGGTGGAATAGTGTTGCAAGGATGCATATGTTTCTCATTATTCAGTCATGCTCTTTAACTCCTTCATTAATATGAGGGGTGTGATTGTAATGGAAGCTTGGATAGTAGAAGTGTGTGGGCTTTCTACACCAATAAGTTGATTGTCTTCCTTGGCTTAGTATTAGGTATTCTAAGAATTTGGTTAGTTGTAGCTTGGTTGATTCAAGTTGTTATTATGGTCAGTTAGGGTTCTAGGTCTTTTTTAAAACCTAGTTGTAATGCTTAAAGGTCCCTTCAAAACTTGCTCATTTGGTGTAGCCTGAGTTGTATTGTTTATTTTAGATGGTTGTTGTTGTTAGACTACTGATATTTTGATGATTACCTTTGCTACAACTTTCTTTGTTTGGATAGGGTTTCAGATCCCATTGAAACCTATTTTTCCCCCAATAAAAAATTATATTATATATGTTATAAAAATTAAAAATTACAATATTAATTTTATATAATATAAAATAGCATATATAATAATTATAGTTATTGTATTATATTTATTAAATAAAAACAATTACATATAATATATTTTATGTTAACTATATTATATAAGTATATTATATTTAATGGATATAAAAACTTATAATATTAATATTATATATTATAAAATAACAATAGTATATATATATGTATGTATATAATATAATTATGTTTTTGATTAACCAGGGAAAGGGCCCTGACCCTTATAGATTAGTACAACATGTAAAAGTGCAGCAACCATTCAAAACATCAATATGAGGAAGTAGACCTGAAAGACACTTCCCTAACCCATCAATAAAAAACTTAACCAATACCCTCCTGATCAAACATTACAGTCCTATCAGACATAGCAAAAAAATACAACCAGCTTTTCTTGAAGTCCCACCAGTAGATTAGTTTATAACTGAATAACCTTAAAGTTGTGTCCATATGAAAACTAAAACTATTAACAGGAATATATTTTAACATATGAAAGTCCAGTCACCATTGACCAGTAATAGTCTTAAAACTAGCAGGAGTAGCAAAGAGAACCATAACAACAAGATACAAAAAAGCAAAAAAAAGACCAAGGACTAAGCATCCTCGATCAAACTCCAGGATTTCAGCAGGTCTTCGACAGTGTCTTTGACCTTCTCCTTCGACTCCATCTTTCCTAATAAATCATCTTCATCCTTTAACGCCTTTTCCCTTTGCTGCTTCTTGATTTTTCCTTGACCCAAAACTATAGCTATAACCACCTTTTTCATAACATCATCCATCATAGTGCACAAACTCTTCACTACCTTTTCAAGGGTCTAGATTCTTCTATCCTTATCCTCCACTTGTATCATTTTTTCCATCAATTCCAACCTCTCCTCCACCCTTCTAATTTTGTCAGTGTCAAAACCCATAAACTCCTCTTCATTAGGGTTTTTAATTTCCATCACCTTCAAGTACTTTGTAACATTTTCATTATTCAAAGCTCTCTCTATATCTTCATCATCTTTCTAGCTCACTTCTTGCTGCAAATCCCTTTTCATTTCCTCATTGTTGGAATCCTCTTCCTCAACAGAATCACCACTAAGACTATCAAGGATTTCCTCTGTAGAGGAATCAAAATCTTCCTTCATTGCCTTCTTCCCCTTACTATCCTGAGATCTAGAGACACATTTTTCTCTTCAAATCTTTGAATTTTTACTACTACACGACCCCTTTGATGCTGCCAAAGCAATCCTGGTAGACCTTCGGCCCACTGGAGTAGAACAATTTGGGTTGTCATTGTCATCTAGGATAGTAATAGTACTTGTATCAGCTCCCAATTCCCTAATAAGCAACTTCCTTTTTTTATTCGTATCAAGGCCAATAGACACAACACTTTATTTTTCAATAGTGGCTTTAAGAAGATCCGACCACAACGGGTCCTTAGGGTTAGGAGGATTCTTACAAAAAAATTAGATGGGGTATGAGGGTGACTCAATTATTTCAATTTTCACAAAGCTCTTAGGGGTAGGGTTTTCGATCAACTTGAGGAAAGCGTTACTCTGCGGGGACATGGCCAACACATATTTATAGATAGCACAGATTAGGCCCTGGTGTAATGGCGGGTTTGCACCATTGGTTAAGCTCTGAATTAGAGAAGAAGAGACAAAGAAAGGAAGGCTAATCTACTCAAGGTGTCGGATATGGTTAAGAATTGGGAAGTGGTAGCCATGGACCAACCAACTGGAAGCGACCTTCGAGCGTAAAATACTTCATCACAAAATAACACACATTGTGGTACGGAGGAGGAAGTAAAACCCTAGAATAACCATTTTGGAATCTCTTAGCCTTCTCTTTATCCTCAAAAACTTTCTCAATATAATCTTGGTATTTACCGTTACTTACCTTTGCCACCTTTTTTCCTTCATAGGCTAGTCCCATCACCTTAGCAATAAGCTTTGCGTCCATTTTTAAATGGAGATCACCCCTCTACACCTCATTGTCCTTCCAAGTATTGGAAAACTTATAACTCAAATGTTCATTATACCCATCCATGGCAGCAAAGTATGGGGTAAACCCAACTCTCTCAAAAATCCCCCATAGCTCTGAGTTTTTTTGTAGAGAATCATACTTACCCGGCTTCGTTCTCTTCCTCGGGCCTCCCATGGCATTTTATTTTTAGTGATAATTTTTTGGAAGGAGAAGAAACTCGTTTCTTTTCTCATCGTCGTTCTTGACAATGGCAACTAGTAGCTCAAAAAACTCTATTTGAATGGAAACCTTGTCCTTGTTCATTTGAGAAAATAACGGCTCCAAATAATTGGTAGGATAATTGAAAATTAAGCTAAGTCGGATATCACCTTTTCAAGTCCCATCATAATTAAATCTGATAGCTCTGCCACCCTTCTTAGTCATGATTATATTTAATTTATTAATTGTCTTTCCATCCACCTTAGCACATGTCAAAATGTGATTTTTGAGATCATTATTTCTATTTCTTGCAATGCTTATTGCTTTCATTATTTCCTCATTTAAGCCTTCCTTTTCAAAGTATGAGGTGATCCAAATACCATTTCCTTTCCATCTTGTTCCTCTTATAACTTTGGGATTCAATGTACTTTTTCCCTTGTACCACCTAGTCCATCTTGTCAACTTGCTAAGATGCCACTAAGGATTCCTCTTGATAGCAAGACTCCTAACTCCACCAATCATTTTAATTATTACTACTTTGTCCATAATTAATCTAAGCTCCCATTCCATCAATCGCTCCTAGACTATCCTTAGCAAATATTTCTTTTAACTGATTAGATAGATTAGAGAAATCCCAATATTTTAAAACTTATTGTCTTAGGCCAAAATTAGCCATTGCATCTGCTACCATATTACCTTCCCTAAAATTATGGTGGATTTTGTAATGTTGGAAAGACTGTAACATGATTTTACAATCATCCAGAAGGTCTTTAGTTTCCCAGAGAGCATCAACCATATTATAAAGGTAGTCAATAATAATCTTAGAATCGCCCTCCACAATAACCTTCCTATACCCATTGTCTCTTAGATAACCAATTCCAACCCAAACAACATATGCTTCAACAAAGTTATTCATTGTTGTTCCTAGTCCTTTGTTGTATCCTGCAAGATAAATTCCTCTTTCATCCCTAACCACTCCTCCTGCTCCTGCCAGCCTAGGATTTCCTTTTGAGCATCCATTGAAATTACATTTCACCCATCCAGGATCAAGAGGAATCTAGATAGTTCTTTTTCTTAAGATTTGTTTGGCCCAATTCACATTGCTAAGGTCCTGGGAAATCTCCCATTTCTGCTTTATTCTTAACTCTTGATAAGTAGGCCCTTGCTTAAACTTGGGGTACTTATAGCTTTCAATATTCTCTTGAATTTGTCTCCTTATAACCATGCATAGCTCCTTACTACTCTTAGCAACATCCCTAAAAACCCTATTGTTTCTTTCTTTCCATAATCCCCAAGTAAGAAATGGGGGAACTTATCCCCATAAATCAAGAATAATATTATGAGAGTAAGGGCATAAGCACCACCCTTCAAAAAACATTTTAATCGAAGCAAGGAAAACCCATTAAACCTCTAGGAAGAAAGCCCAGACTTCTTGAGCATAAGAGCACTGAAAGAACAAATGTATAATAGTTTCTTCTTCTCTATTGCAGAGGTAACATTTATTAACTAAGTACCAACCTCTTTTCTTAAGGTTGTCAATTGTTAGAATCTTACCATGTATCAAAGCCCACCAAAAATAGTTAATTTTAGGGATTAGGTACTTTTTCCACACCTTATTCCAATTAAAGACTCCCGTGTTAAGAGGTTACAACTCCATGGCCTCATAGGTAGACTTAAGAGAGAACCACCCTGTAGCATTTTTTGTTCAAATCCATTCATCCACTCTATTTCTTGAAAAGAGGTTAGGATTCCCAATTAAACTTAACAAGTCTAAAGAAGCATCCCAATTCAACTGTCTACCACCCCTCAGAACAACATTATTCAAAAAAGCTTTGAAGTCAATCCATTTACGTCTTGAACCATCCCAATCTAAATAGTTAGAGACCAGCTTACTAATGCTTATTTTTAATATTATTTTTATTTGCTGGAGGTCCTCTCTAGCAGATAAAGGAGCACATGTGGACCAAGCATCTTCCCAAAAGTCTATTCTAAGCCCATTACCAATCCTAAATTTTTCTCCTTTAGTCAATGTTCGTCTGATTTTTATCAAATTGTTCCAAAAGATAGAGCCATAAGGTACCTCCTTTTTTCCTAAGAAAACAAGCCACCTTATTATTTAAATACTTAGCCCTTAGGATCTGTACCCAATCTTTTGTACCTTCCAAAAGAAACCAGCCCATTTTTGCCACTAGAGCTTTGTTGAACATTTGTATTCTTCTAATTCCCAAGCCTCCTCTTTTTGGTTTACAAACAACTTCCCACTTAATGAGAGCCATTCTTTTCCTCTCTTCCACACCTAACCATAGGAATCTCCTTTGGATCATTTCAATTTTCTCTGAAACATAAGCCGAGATATTGAACAAAGAGAGGTAATAAAACAAGAATATTTTGTAGGGAAGCTTTTAGGAGTTGAATCTTCCTAGCAAAGCTCAACAATTTGTCTTTCCATCCATCTAGTTTCTTCTATATCCTCTCTACAATGCAATTCCAATAGTTGCTATTGGGATTTTTAGAGATTAGAGGAAGACCCAAGTAAGTAGCAAGTAATTCCGCTTCCTGACACCCTAAGATATTTATCACTTTGTCTTTAACAATCTAGCTTGTATTAAAGAAGTAGATTTTTCTTTTTTGATAGTTGATAAATTGGTTGGATAACTTAGCATATTGATCAAGAGTAATTTTCCATTGCTTTGCTTCAACAATAGATGCCTCCCCCATAAGAATAGTATCATCTATGAACTGTTGATGTGAGACAAGGGGTAAAGAGGAAGCAACACAAAAACCTTTTAAGTTTTTGTTAGCAATATGTTTCTATATATTACGGCCAAGAGCTTCAACAACACTAACAAGCAAGTAGGGTGATAATGGATCCCCCTATCTAAGACCACAACCTGGAGAGAAAAAACCATTAGGAACCCCATTAACCAAGACATAATACCTCAAATTAGTGACACAAGATTTGATTAACTTGAGGAATTTTCCATTGAAGCCAAATTTTTCAAGAACAACAAAAATAAAATTCCAAGAGACGCGATCATATGCTTTAGAGATGTCCAACTTTAGAACCATACCCTATTTTTTGTTGTGGTCCATAGAATGTAGCACCTCATGGGTATATATATGGCAGTATCCAATATTTTTCTTCCTTGTACAAATCCCTTCTAATTCATAGCAATAATTTTATTCAAAACCACTTTCAACCTATTGACTATAATTTTAGAGGAAATCTTATATGTGGTGTTACACAAGCTGATAGGTCTATAATCATTCATAGAAACAACATTACTATTCTTAAGGATTAGAGCTATAAAGGTGGTATTCATCTCGTTCAAAATCTTTCCCGATTTGAAAAATTCCTTCACTGCATTAAATAAATTTGGAGAGAGTATGTCCCAATAGACTTGGAAGAAACTTGGGGGGAATCCATCTAGTCCCGATGCTTTAAACACACCAAATGAGAAAATATCCTCCTTAACTTCCTTCAAAGAAACTTCCTTAGATAAATATTTTAGGTCCTAGTCTGTAATAAAATTGGGGATGACCTCCAAGAAGTCATTTAGTTCAGAACTATCAACCCTTGGCAGATCAAAAAAAATTGAAAAGAAGGAAACAACCTCCTTAGCTATGTCCTCTTCACTATCAAGTCTAGTCCCATCAGAAGTAGTTAGGAATCTGATCTTGTTTCTTGCTTTGTGCTTCAAAGCATATTGATGGAAAAACTTAGTGTTTCTATCCCCTTCTCTTAGCCATTGGATTCTTGATTTCTATTTCTAGAAAATTTCTTCCCTTTTGTTTATTTTATACCATTGAGCTCTCAACTCCCTTTCTTTATTGCAAATCTCATCATCCAAAATTCCCAGTTCCATTAAATCTTGGATCTCCTTAATTCTAAATTTTAAGTCTTTCTTAGTAATAAAAATGTTCCCAAATGAATATTTGTTCCACCCCTTGACCTTTTCTTTGATCCTTTTTAGCTTCTAAGTTAATCGAAACATGGGAGTGCCATCACAAGGTAGATTCCACCATTCTTCAACCAAATATTTGAAGTTTGGGTGGAGTGACCACATTATCTCATATCTAAAATGGCAAGGCCTCTTAGTCATGTTATCATCCCATTCCAAAAGGAGAGCTCTATGATCTGATCCCGATTTTGGGAAAGCAGTCAGAGAGAGATTTTGCAAGTCATTCCAATTAGAGAAAACAAGAAACCTATCCAATTTGACTTGAATTAGGTGACTTCCCTGTCTCCTATTAGACCAAGTAAAAAGAGATCATGTCAAAGGAATATCGATCCATTAGACCTACAGAGTTGAAAAAACCTGAAAGGTCTATCAATGTTAGAAAAATTAGTTAGGTCTCCACTTTTTTCTAATGGGTATAATGAGGAGTTGAAATCTCCTCCCAACATCCACAACTCATATTTTCTATTGGAAATTATTCCATCCAACATATTCCACATATCAAGCCTGTCTAGTCTTGAATTAGGACCATAAATGTTGACCATATTCCATTTGGATAAGGTAACATTATCTTCTAAACTAACTAAGAGACTATTTTTATTATTTAAATCCAACCTTCTACCAAGCCTTGAGGAGTTCTAACAAGTTGCAATCCCTCCTGAGGTTCCCTTAGCTTCACTAACTTCAAAACCAGCACCGGGCCAAAGCCATTTTATAACTTTTACAAAGCTTTCTCTTTTCACTTTAGTTTCCTAAATCATTAAGATATCTGGTTTCACATCAGCTAGGTAGGACTTCAACATATGTTGTTTATAGGGTCCATTAAGTCCCCTAATATTCCAAGATAGTATACACATTAAAACAAGACAAACATAGTAGTATCAACTAAAACTACTCAAAGTGGGAGAATAAACTCCCTTCTTTTTTGATTTATTCCCTGCCAAAGAGTCAAGAGTTCGTTGCTTGCCCACAGCCACATCTCTTGTTGTTTCTTTAATCCTTGATTCTTTTAGTTGAGGTCTTCCCACTTTGTTATTTCCTCCTACATCTGGTATTTTCTTTTTCCTTTATTTGGTATTTATCCATTAATCTTCATCTACCACACCATCTTTTTGAGGAGAACAAGAGTTTATCCTACTTTTCTTGGTTCCATCTTGACTATCCTTCTCAATATTACCTTCTAGTGTGTAGCCATCCCAAAAATTTAGGTCTATTATAGGGGGCTCAAGGGTGGGAGTATGAGGTCTAACCATTTGGCTGGAAAACTCTCCTTCCTTAGGAGGAACATTAGGTTGTTCTCCCCCCACTAAATCTTGAGATAAAAAGTTATCCCCCATTCCAATACCTGATTCAAGAAGTTTCTCCCCTAAGGGCGGGGAGAAAATCCCATTCGCCAGTTCCTCCAAAGAAATCCCATCCACATTTTTCAAAAGAGCATCTTCCTTCAAGGCTAGGTTCTCCGCATCTTGTCATTCTTAAAGATGAAGCTTTGTGATATTAGAGAGCAACAAACCCTTGTTAGGAGTTGGACAACCAGGTTCCCTCATTAGGTTCATAGGAGCCACATTCTTCAAAGGAGAAATTTGTTGTGTTTCAATTTGAGGCAATCTAGATTCCAAAGGGAATTGGTTGCAAGCATCTTGCAAATGCCCAAATTTATTACACCCTTGGCAGAAGACCATAGCTTTTTCATACTCCAACACTTGAACCCATCTTCCAAATTTAGATTTTAAAGTCATAAATGTGGGAAGAACTATGTTAAGCGTCACATTCACACACATCCTAGCATACACGAAACGGGTCTTAAGGAGGGTCACTTTATCCATTGTAATCAAAGTTCCAAAAGAATCAACAATCTCCTTAAAAACATTTTGGTTCCAAAATTCCAGTGGCAGGCCAGTGAGCCTAACCTAGGTGGGGGTGACTTTCCCCAAGTCAGCAAAGGCATCAAACCCTGGTTTCCACTTACATAGGGACAATATATTCTTGAAACTTCTATCAAAGGCCCACGGCCCCCCCATGAGCACCTTAATCATATCCTTAGGGCTAACAAAGGTAAACAAAAAAATACCTTTAGGCATAACACTTATAAAAACATTACCCTTGAGATTCCAAGTGTTAGTGAGCCATTTGCGTACCTGGTCAATATTAGGACAACCAGCAAAAAACTTCCCAACTAGGGACAACTTCAGACCCTCCAAGGCATCATTTACGATTGCATTTGGGATGTCCACTTCATCCTCCATAACAGTACAAAAAGTAGACAAGGATTTCTAAGGCGTCTTAGACAACCCCTTTCCTCCCATAAGCTTTTCCATGTAAGAGGTAGAGGTTTCTCATAATGTCCTTACCCCCAGGCGAAGAAATAGATTTGTTCAAACCCCCAGGAGAAGAAGCGGGTTTGTTCAAACCCCTAGGTGAGGAAGCATGTGAATGACCAGGTGTACTTTTAGTTCCCCCAGAAGGAGACAACACACCATTCATAGAAAAATCAGAGTTCATAAGTGGGGGAGCCCTGATAGGGCCCTCATCGGGCTGATTCATCAAGCTACATAACATAAATTTGAAAAGAAAGGAGCATGCACATTCTTAGTGGATCCTGGCAGAATGATGTTAATCCAAACCAATATATATAATTATGTCATTATATTTAAATTAAATAAAAAAATTACATATAATATATGTTTAGTCTTTATTTTTGTTCTTTGATTATATAATATATATCTTAAACTTAGTATTATATATTATATATTATTAACTAAAAAAATAAAATTAATAAGTATAATAAATTTTTAACATAAACTATTATTTAAATTAATTTATAGAAAATTTAACAATTTAATTGATTTTTTTAGAGAGGGGTATTATACAATCCATTAAAGTTCAAATTAAATTTGGAGCTAATTTTTTATTTAAATTAAAATATTTATTTATTATTATATACAATATTTTAATTTAAATAATAGTATATGTTAAAAAATAATTTGTTTTTTATACGTAAGAGGATTTATATTAAATTTTCCAAAAAGATAAAAACGCTTGCTATGTAGGTGGCAAAATGCAGAAGCCTTCTACTAGTGAGACCCACCAGAAACAAGCTTTTTCACCCATACAAAGTGCCATACCGGCCATATCGACTATCATGAACAAACCTACTACCCAAAGCCGAAGTGAAAAAATCTATATACATAGGAGATTACAGTCAAGCATACTATATCTACTAGCTACAAACCAATGAATAAAATATTTTCTGAACCACCTAACACAAAACAAAAACCAGAAATATACCCAAACATTTTAGGAAGACCCCGCAACACCAAGGAAGCCATTAGCTAGTGCGAAGGATTTGAAGTTCGGGACCCATTTCTCCCCAAAAGACAATTGCAATTGGAACACCCTCTATATATAATCAACACCAACCGCAAAAATTTGTTTGTGCTCCACCAAGGCCATGCCCTTCAAATCCAAAATGAAAGGGTAGTATTTTACTACCTCCTCAGGCACATAGAATTGAGCCATGTCTTTTGGCTGTGACACCCCTATTAAATGTCCAAGATATTGAGAGGGGGGGTGAATCAGTATCTTCTTAAATTTTCTAACAGATACCATCCAATTATACCAATGCATACAATAGCAAAGATAAGTAAAAGCATTAACATAACATGAAATCACATAACACATGAACACAGGATTTTTTACGTGGAAAACCCAAAATGGGAAAAACCACGGTGAGTGTTAGCTCACAATATAGTATAACCAGTTATAAGATATTACAAAAAAGGTGGCTCACTTCCAGGACTCATTGTCCATATACAAAGGCTCACTACCTACAAAATTTCAATGAAAAAATGGCTTATAGCCAGAAAGATGAACTGATAGAGTACACCTAGTGAGTGCAAATTTAGTTCCAATGAAGCTCAATAAATAGACTTGACACAATCCATCATATTCGCTCTTCTTCACATTTGCATTCACAACATTACCATTACTCTACTAATCTTCAAAAAATATCCAATATATATATCTGATCTCTCTGCAAACATCAATTAGGTCAGCCTAATTAGATGCACTTTTCATTCACCAAAAATACCAACTGTCAGCTTCAAGCTTTCATAAAATCTTCTCAAAAAGTAATTCAAACATCCAACACACTACATCAAGTCGACATGGACCTAAGATAGGTTGCACATATATCCGCATAACAAAAATTAATTCACCATTACATAATACATCCATTAGGTTGGCCAAGGATAGACCTAATAGTACAATTTCAAATACCGGTGTAATGTTGATACACCATACAAGCATTTGACTACATGAGATCTTGAATGTATGTGCTCCCAATGCCCATGAATCATTTCCTAAAACCACAAGCAATAGTAATCACCAACAAACAAATGCAGACCAAAATACTGGAGGATGTAAGCAAAATACCGGTTTAGATACCATAACAACTTCATACTTGATCTCGTAATTGTAACTCATATATCATGGTGACATCAATGACAACAAAAAATAGCAAAATGAGATGTTCTTCTTCATTTTTCTAACAATCTCCCCCTTTTTCATTGATGGAAACATGTGCCAAAAAGAATATTTACAAAAACTCCTTATTTACAACACTTCTCCCCCTAACACCAACATTTCACCACTCTTCACTCCCCCTTTGACATCAAGGAAAAAGGGTGACCCAAAATCAACTGAAAACATAACAACAAAGAAAAAAAGAAACATGTATCAACCGGAGGATGGCGAGCCTTGAAGCTCCTTCAAAATACCTTACCATACTAATTTTCCATTCTCCCAGCTATCCTTTGCAGCAATCATCATCCTGTTCAAGGATTCCAACTCTACCAGAGTTTCTTCTACACCATCTGAAGTATCAGGAATTAAATTAATCTTCTCAAATTTTTTTGTGCATGCCAGAGCCTTGCCAACCAGAGTGTATTCCACTCTTACAATGTCACTCAACTGATCAAATTTTATGATAATTTCTTCCTTCTTCTTCTGCAAGACAAAGAATTTTTTCTTATGTGTAGTGATGGTGTTCCAGGTTGATCTGTCTCTATCTTTGGATAAGCTGTAAGTATCAAAGATGGTAGACAGCTGAGACTCAATGGAGTCCATAACAAACTTAATATTTTGAGTGGCATCTGACCACCTCAAGCAATAAGTGAGGACAACATTTGCTTCTGACTCACAAACCTTCACGACTTCCAGATTCTTTTCAACATTTGAGTGTACAAGAGCACACTTGTCATGCAATGCCAATAACCTTTTCTCCACCAATTTCTCCTCAACCTCTTGTCTTTTCTTTTCACTAATCCCAGAGGTATACTCCTTGAAATAATCTAACAACAATCTCAAATTTTCAACAAGAGTGAGAGATGTATGGGTAAAAGCACAAAGATGTGTCACACTTTATAAAGGAAATGACCAACACTGATCCAACTTTTAAACTTGAATCACTAAAAAGTGGCATATATGTTTTGAATTTTTAAATGATGTAAACTAGTAAAATATGTATTTTTTAGTATTTTTTATGTTTGTATTTAAAAAAAAAATTAAAAAATTATTTTGAACTAGTTTTTAATAAATTAGCACTATAATTTAATTGTTGATAAAATGTTGAAAAATGAAGTTGCATGGGACGTCAAACTTTTTATAGTAAATTTTATTATTTGAAAACTACACTTATGGATCTACAAAAGGGTATTTTATATTTTTCAAAAAATGTTATTTACATTAGTAGGAGTTATTGAAACTTCAAGTTTTTCAAATAATTTTATTTTTTTGGTAAATTGGACTCAAAATGGTGCTCCATATATTTTTAGCCAACAATTTTAGTTGAAAAAGTTGTGGAAGCATCTGACTTAGCTAAAATGAATCATACTAGATCATATGTTTACCAAAATTAATTTTTAGTTAGAAATACTTAAATTCAGTTGTGCTGATAAGTTGGTTGAAAGTGTGACACAACTTTGTACTTTTACTCGTATCAATGGTTGTACTGGGTATGACTTCCTGCAATGCCTTAAGAGCATCTTCTATAAGTTTTGTTCCTTTTTGATGTGTTTCAATAATTTCCTTCCTTACGGATGCTTGCAGAGCATCTCCTAACACCACTTTATGCACCAGAGACATCTTCTCCATATCTACAAACCCTTCAATCATAGGAAGTTGTAGAAGCTCCTGGGGAATTATTGGTTGAAATCTGATTTGCTTGGATAGCAAGCCTTTCAAAACATCATTACCAGAGAATGATTCTCTGGGATTCTTAGGAGATTTTACAATCTGCTTTTCACTTTCTTCATTTTTCCCAGCAAATTCTTTGTTATTCTTCTTTTCCTCTCCCTTTTCCTTCTCTTCTTCCTCCTTCTCTTCTTATTCTTCTTTCTTTTCTTCCTTTTTATTTTCATCTTTGTCTTTATTCTTGTTATCCTCTTCATCATTTCCATCTTTTCCATCTTTATTTTTCTCTTCCTCTGGATTATCATTTTCTTCTTCTTCATTGCTTTTTCCTTCTTCAACATTACCTTGTTCATTATTGCCTTTTTCTCCTTCAGTGTGCTCTGGAGGAGCATCATTATGCTTTCCAGGCTCAACATCACCTTCATTTTTCTTTTCACCTTTCGGAGGATTATTTTCACCATCGACATTAGTTTCAACATCAATATTTTTAGAAATATTTGCATTACTTGTATCAAGAGGAATATTTTCCTTAGAATTTTCAATGGCAGCATCTTCATCAGCCTTAAGCATGCCATATTTTTCTATTGTCTCCCAAATTACTTTTTTTGTTTCCTTCCTTATCTTCTTTGTCAACTTTTTATTTCTTTTCATTAAAATGTTTACTCTTTTCTTCATTTGAAAAATCTCTGCACGGATCTTCTTCAAAGATTCCATATCATACGGGGTCAGGGAAGACCCAATCTTATTATATGCATCATTCCTGACTTTCTCTTCAAATTCAACAGCCTCTGATCTCCTTTTCATTAGAGCTGCCCACATGCTCTCAAGAACATCTTTCTTTATATCATCCCACTTAACTTCTAAGATGATGACATATTGAATAACAAATAAAAGCAAAGTTTTCTTATCTTCTTCTCCAACATTATCATAATATTTCATTGTAGGTTGAAGCATGTTCTCAAAATGTAGCAAGGAATTGAGAGTTGCCTCTAATTTAAAGTGGGGACCAGAACTTATCAGATTGTCCTGTTCTTCTCTCTGGTCCATAGAGGCTTCATCAAACACCTTAGTCTTCTTCGATTCTAGTTTGGTGTGCACATGAACACCAAAATCTTGCATTTCCTCATCATTAGAAGATGATACAACATGTACTCTCTTGGAACCAACATCTTCTATAGAAGCACCTTCACCAGAGGATAAACCTCCTCTTCTTCTCCCCACTAGCTTTACATCAAGATCTTCTTCATCTTCATCCTGATCTTTTGTAACACTGAGGGTTTTCTCCCTTGTCGCCTTCTCTTTCCTTCCTCTCTTTGTAGGGGCTATCAAAGGAGTTTCTTTCCTCTTCCTATATCTAGTAGTCAGTTTGGAGAAAACAAGACCTTTGCCTTTATCAACAATACTAGGTTCAATCTTTGTTGCAGGGGTTGCAGAGGATTTAGCAGAGGTAGTCTTGTCGGATCTCCTCGGGCCAGATGATTCTACCTCCAACTGTTCTCCCCTAGCCCTTCCAAGGGAAATCTCCTCATCAATGAATCCAACTTATTTATGCATTTTCTCTACTTTCTTTCTAATTTTAGGCTTTTGCTGCTCCAGATGAACCTCCATAGACTTGTTTGCATATGTGCCAATTCTGGGTTCATTAGGATCCTTTAGATTCTTCAACAACATTTGCACATAACCTTCAACTTCTTTTGTAACTTCATATCCTAGAGGCTGAATCCATATGGTTTGAGGTTCTACTGCCTCAATCATGCATTCATCAGAGGAAACATGGAATATGATGTCATCTTTATACTTCTCAACAATTCTCTTCAGAATCCTTTCCCTTTCATTCATGTTTCTCTTGAATACAACAAAGAATGTTGTTAGAGCATATTCTTGAGCATCCAGATTACCCAGACTATGCATGTGATGTGCCATTGGTCTGGATGAGTCCCAAAACACTTCATCATTCTTTCCCAGAAGTCTCTTCATGAAATAAAACAACAGACATACAATCAATGAACCAAATTTGAAATCATACTTCCTTTCCTTCGTTGACTTCAAATTCTCAAGCAACTGCAACTGGAGAAGCTCGTATAGATCATAATCAACACCATTTACAACCATATCAAAGCCAATATAGATTGTTGTAGCTGAAACAAAGTTCTCTATTTGTGAAGTATTTTGTGACTGATCATGATAGTTGCATACTTCACAACCGGATTTGTGATGGATTTTGTTGTTAAGGCTCTCTTGTCATATGTGGCTCCTGTAAGTTCCATTACAACCTCATTCTTCACAGTTTTCAACATAGGTATTGTACCTTTATCCTAGAGCCTGGTAACAACCCTAGTCGCCTCCTTAGTTATCAGGTGTGACCGGTCAGTCCACAGGAATTTATCATGGATTTTGCTTAGGACCGATTTCACAAGTTTGTCATCATAGCTGAAGTTGGGAAAATTGTTCCATCTATCCAACTTCTTCGTGACCAGGTTCAAGTACTCAGGTTTTATCAAGAAATCATCACTAGTAAGCTCATTCTGCCAAATGTCAATCAATTTTGTGTGATTGAGTTCTTCAAACTTTACTCAAATATACGTCCTTGTGTCCTTGGTCGACATAAATCCATGAGGGATTAACGAGAATGCGCCCATGGGGTCATCTTCGAAAACTTTCGAGGAATATTTTCTATAAGAGGGTCTTGGCCTCTCTGACAGTTTAACAACTACAAGGGTTTCCATTCTTCCAATTCTGAATTCAAACAACACAAAACACAACTGCACAGAAGATTAAAATACCTCTTTCTTCACGATGAACCACAACTAGGGTTTGCACGACTCAAACTCCAAATCTCCTAAAAAATGCTCAAAAATCTCCCCAATCTCTTCAAATGCACGAATGATCAAAATTCCTTACACATTTCCTTTATAAAGCAACGATCTACCCTAATTTGCATTAAATGCGGCAGATTTTAAAAAGCTACCAAAAACTCTTCTCCTTTGCTCAGAAAAAACCCTAATTCACTCCGCAAAAGATCATTCCTTCATATTTTCTTCCGGTTCCTTTTCCAAAACCTCTGATAATTCATTCTTCACATTCCATCCTCGTGCCAGCCTTTGACATGCCATCTATCCAGGGGGTTCTTATGATTTTCTAATAATGCTCCCCCTACAACCTTGCTAGGTCTAATCCTCAGAGGAATCATCTGTACCAAATGAGGGCACAAACACATCAACAATTTCTGGATCTTCTTTCTTTCTCCAAAACTTATTCATCTCTTGCTTAATCTCATCTTTGTCAACCTTCTTCGTAGATTCATTCTTTTCTACTAGATTGGTCTCCTTACCATTCTTGCTTCTGCAAACTCTTGAAACATGTCCTAGTTTTTTGTAGTTATAGCAGACAATATTTCTTAGATTAGATTGACTTCCATTGACTCTTGTTCTACACTGATTAGCTTTATGTCCATACTTGTTACAAGTATAACAGTAGCCATCAAAGGATTGATTCATTCTTCTTCCATTAAACTAATTCATCATTAAGGTTCTGCGTTCACTTGCCCTATGTCCAATTCTTTTGCATGAAAAACATTAACCAGTAAAAGGACTGGGGAACTGATTCATTCTACTCCTACATTCTATTGCCTTGTGACCAAATTTATTGCATAAAAAACAAGTGCCATTACGGGAAGGATACCTTTGTGCATTAGGTTATCTCATAGGAGGTCTCCTAGTAGAGTTCCTTGAATTTCCTTTTTGCTTTCCTTTATTCAGAGTCTTCTGATTTTCCATAGCCTTGGAACTTTCATCGATATCATTTCCTAAACCACCTTTGTCTGTACTCGATTTCTATCCTGCAATCAATTCATCAAGCCTTTCTGAGCTAGATTTGAAATTGTTCTCATAGAGTTTCACCTTCTCTAGATCTACTTTCAGGTTCACAACTTCTTGTTCAAGCTTGGTGCAATCTTTAGACTTGCTTTGTACCAATTTGTTCAGACACTCTTCAATTCTTTTCGTCTCCTCTACTTGTATTTTCAAATTGACAATATCTTCATTAGCCTTCTTCAACTTATCAGCTACTTCCTTATGCCTATCTTTGAACTTTTTCAACTGCTCCTTTAATTTTCAGACACATTCATTCGCATCTTCAAGATTCTCTTTCAGGTCTCTATTTTCTCTTTCAACTTTGTCAAGATTCTTAAGAGCAGTTTGGAGCTCTCCTTTATCATTCATTTGTTCCATTTTCAGGATCTCCCTCAACCTATTAGGCTTTTCCGGAGGAACCAAGCTTTGATACCAATTGTTAAATGTCCAAGATACTGAGAGGGGGGGTGAATTGGTATCTTCTTAAAATTTCTGACCAAATACCATCTGATTATACTAATGCATACAATAGCAACTTAGATAAGTAAAAGCATTAACAAAACATGAAATCACAGAACACATGAATACCAAGATTTTTTACGTGGAAAACCCAAAATGGGAAAAAAACACAGTGAGTGTTAGGTCACAATATAGTATAACTTATTATAAGATATTACAAAAAGGGTGGCTCACTGCCAAGACTCACTATCCAAATACAAAGGCTCACTGCCTATAGAATTACAATGACAAAATGGCTTACAACTAGAAAAATGAAATGATAGAGTACACCTAGTGAGCATAGATTCAGTTCTAATGAAGTTCAATAAAGACTTGACACACTTCATCATATTCTCTCTTCTTCACATTCGCATTCACAACATTACCATTACTCTGCTAATCTTAAAGAAATATCATATATATATATATATATATATATATTTGATCTCTTTGCAAGCATCTATTAGGTCAGCCTAATTAGATGCACTGTTCATTCACCAAAAATACCAATTGTCGGCTTCAAGCTTTCATAAAATCTTCTCAAAAAGAAATTCACACATCCAACACGCTACATCAAGTCGGCATGGACCTAAGATAGGTCACACATATATCCGCATAACAAAAATTAATTCACCATTACACAATACATCCATTATGTTGGCCAAGGATAGACCTAATAGCACAAATGCAAATATCGATGTAATGTCAATACACCATACGAGCATCTGACTACGTGAGATCTTGAATGTATGTGCTCCTAACGTCCATGAATCATTTCCTAAAACTGCAAGCAAGCAATAGTAGTCACTAGCAAACAAATGCAGGCCAAAATACCAGAGGATGTAAGCAAAATACTGGTTTAGATACCAGACCAAAATACCAGAACAACTTTAGACTTGATCTTGCAATTGCAACTCATATATCATGGTGACATCAATGACAACACAAAACAACAAAATGAGATGTTCTTCTTCATTTTTCCAACAACCCTTGTGCCAAAGATGGCGATGAGGAGAACCTCCTCTAGTCCGACCAAATAATCCATAGAGAAAATCCTCTTTAACAGTATCATTGCATCCTTCTTCGCCATGCGAATATCAAGTAGGACAACCAGGAAGCGAGATGTGATTGTTGTGTCAACTCAGAAGGACTCAACATTCCTGAGAAAACCTTTCCCCAAAATCATTTTGATAGTGGCCAAGATGAGAGGATCATGTTTTTTGAGAAAACCCTTGAGACGGTGATCTGTGATGACCCCACAAAATGCCATTTGACACACTGAGCTATCCAAGTGAGTTGGTGTATCAGCTCCAATGGACGTCAATGTCTCAAAGGACATACACACCACGAACTTTGAGCGCTCCTCCATACCACCTTGCAAAACCATAACTCACCAACACATTTGATTATCCAAGCTCCGATGAAAGGAATGAAATCCCTATTGCTAATAATGAATATTAAGTTTGACAAGTGCCACAAACAATATTTTTATTAATTGCTCTGCATGAATGTCGTGCATGTTGCTAGCCCATAAATGATGTCGAGTGCCCAGATCGCATATGGTAATCAACACGCATTATCCCAAAGCAGGATCAAAATGACAATTGAGGTTGCCAAATTCTGTGTTTCATATATTGCCTGACTTGGACTAATAACGACGATAAGATTTCATTGAGCTTCGATGTTGCCAGCGAATCCACATGTTCACCCAACTGTCCATGCCCCTAATTGCCATGATGTGGCACTGCCAACTATATTGCCCAATCATGTCTATCGCCCCTTGACCATGGGTAATCGCATTTGATTATCGGCACTCCACAACTCCTAATGTGGAGAGCCACCTGCCCTACCACCCACTAAAAAATAATAATATTTAAAAAGTTCTAAATATATAATTAATTATTTATACATTATAATTATTATGTATTATGTGGTATCATCAAATCACTTGTATTTAATTTGTTTTACTACAACATTATATTATTTACAAATTTAATTTTTAAACCTTAAAAATAAAAAATATATATTTAAAAAATTCTAAATATATAATTAATTATTTATCCATCAAATCGCTTGTATCTAATTTATTTTTTTACATCTTTACATTGTTTATAAATTTAATTTTTTAAATCTTAAAAACGAAAATAATATTTCATCAAGTGGCTTGTATCTAATTTATTTTTATACCTTTACATTATTTACAAATTTATTTTTTAAATCTTGAAAACAAAAATTAAAATTAAAAAGCTCTAAATATATAACCATTTATTTATACATTATATCTATTATTTATTACGTGGTATTCTTTATCCATCAAGTCACTTGTATCTAATTTTTTTAATTACATATTTTAAAACTAAATTTTAAAATTAAATAACCTTATTTTAATAATTATAAATTAATTTGTAAATTACTATATTTAATATTAAGAAATTTAAAGGACAAGACCATAAATAATATCCACCAGCCTATTTTTTTTAAAAACCTATTCTTATTTTTAACTTTTTAAATTTGACATTACTTAAAACTTTTAATATACAAAACTTTACAATTTTATCTTTATCAATTTTAATATAGTTTGTCTTTTATTTTTAATATTTTATTAGAAATACGTTTAAATTTTTAAAATTTATTTTTATGGAAAAATTTAACTATATTTACATTCAATTTGAAAATAACTTTTTATTTGTTAATATTGAGTTTTTAATATTGTTTGTAATATATTAATCATATTTTTAGGTACATATTTTATTAATACTTCAATTCTAATAAATGTAAAAAAGAGTTGTTTTTTAAAATTATTTATTAACTTAAAAACTTATTATTTATTATTAATTTTTTAAATATGTCTTCCTCTCATCCTCTCTCCCCCTCTATCTCTAAACATCTCTCTCTCTCTCTCTCTCTCTATTCATCCATCTCTCTCCCTCTCCCTCTCCCTCTCCCTCTTCCACCTCTGTATCTAGTTGTTTGTCTCTCTATCTCTACCCTCTATCTCTATATCCTTACCACTCCCTCTCTCGCTCTTCCCCCTCTATCTTTCTTGCTTTCTATCCCTATCTCTTCCTTTGTCTCTCTTTTTCCCCATTGCAAGCATACCATTAGCCTATTGGTAATGAAACCTTATCACCTTCCTTTTAGAGGTTTTGTTTAAGTCATGCTTTGATTCTTCTAAGTGGATGTATAGTTGCTATGAATTTTGTTTCAATCATTTTTGGATCCTTCTAAGTGGATGCATAATTAGTTTAAAGACATCACTCCTCTAGTGATAACTATGTTTCACAAGCAACATCATTTGCTAACAAATCTATCAATTGACCTCATGTATTGCACAAATGTATGCAAAAAATAGACCAATTTGTTTCCTAATTGACCTTCCACACCTCTTCGGTGTACCCATTGCACACCAAAATGTGATTGCTAGTAAAATAGTATCACATATTCGCAAACAAAAAATAGATAAAAATAATCACATCCCTAAAATTCAAAGGAAAGAACAGCTTGAAACAAGAAGCATAAAACAAAGCTATGGAAAACATTGCAAAGTCCATACCCACTAGCCTAGGTGGTGTTGGCCTTATGAGGGTGATGAATGGGTTGCCAAAACTTTCATTAGACAAAGTCCCCTAAGTACAAGGTACATGCAGAAAAGAGTCCTCCCACTAGGAAACATACAACAGCGGGCCGTCCCATTTCATTCATGTGTGACAGGGCATTGACTTGTACGACACAACTTTAGCTGAAAAGAGGTCTTGTAATTGGGCCGACTCACCAAATATCTATAAAGCCAAACTAAGCATCGTCTAAACTATGTTTTTTCCAGCGTGAATGTATGGTGCCACGCAACCCACTATTGACGGGATAGGCTAGCTGTCATCCATCCATCGTGGACCGTTGGATCCCTATCGCCATTGCCAGCTGTCCCAGAAAAGAGCACTGATTTCACACTTGACTAGACCAAAGAAATCACTAGAAAAATACCCCCGGGCAATTCTAGGGGCTACAAAGTTACTGTTCACGAGCCGTATGACACACGGACACGTAGGTAGCTGAGGTGGCATTTTGGTAGCTTCGTCTCCATCCTCTTTCCCCTACCAGGCGCAGATGGATTTTTGGTGATGAAGTGGGCGAGTCAGATGGATTTGCTTCTCTGTTTTTCTCATGATCTGTTTTTGGTTTAACTAGACCAATCTTTGCAACGATTCTTTTGGGTAGTTAGAGTTGCGTTTTTCCTTTTTCTTGGAGGGGTAAAAACTGGGATCTTACGATCGCTTTTCCAAGTAAACTTTTCTTTTTCTTCCAAGTGGGTTTTGTTTAGGCCTCCAAATCACTTTATCCAATTGATTTATGCCATCATTGCCAGCAAGGATCCAGTGCCTCTGAGAGACTTGATTTTGGAGCCAGGTATGTGTAATTCCCTTTTTCAATCTCCCTGTTGCTTCAGTTGAGTTTATTGGTTTGCACTATTTCAGTTGTTATGATGGTATTGCCTAAACTCTGAGTTTCCCTCTCAAGCATTAAGAGATAATACTGATATACACAGGTTGTTGTCTGTATGCGCTTTTTTGTGCTTTTTGCTCTCAACCCAGATGGTTCATTTTGGTGGTCTGTGACAAAATTTTCTTTTGATATGGCTGTGGGTGTCTACCCAAAGTGGCAATGAGGAATTGCTTTGACTTGTACGTTAGTATGAAAGTTTGATTTTCAGATTTGGTAAACGTTTGAAGTGGTAGATGTTGTTGGTGTCTGGGAATAGAGGGATTCATTGCATTTTTAATTGCTTTGGTAGCATGTGAGTTTGATTATCGGATTTTGTTAAACTTTGAAGTTGTGGATGTTGTTCTTGGTGTGTAGGAGTAAAGGGATTCATTGCATTTTGTAATTAATTTGGTATGTGCTTTACTATGGCAGTTTGATTTTCATATTTGGCAAACCTTTGCAGTGGTAGATGTTGTTGGTGTGTAGAAATAAAGGGATTAATTGCATTTTGAAATTTGCTTTGGCATTCATCCTAGCATGGGAGTTTGATTTTGAGATTTGGTAAACCTTTTGAGTGGTGGATGTTATTCTATGTGTGTAGGAGTAAAGGGATTTATTACATTTCGGAGTTAATTTGGCATGCAGTTTGATTTTCATATTTGGTAAACCCTTGAAGCGGTAGATGATGTTGCGTCTGGGAGTAAAGGGGTTCATTGCATTTTAGAATTACTTTGGCATGTATTTGAGCATGGGAGTTTGATTTTCAAATTTCGTAAATCTCTGGAGTTGTAGATATCTAGGAATAAAGGTATTCATTCCATTTTTATGTATCTGGGATGCTAGAAGTTACACTACTGTGTAGTTTTTTCTCTTTTTATTAAAAGAAAACTAGCCCGTTCATTGCTTAAGAGTGTGCTACCCAAACACCTGTTAAGACGTCCTCTTATATAATGGATTTTTCTGAAAGGCAACTACTATGCCACTTTCAACAAACCACGTTAACACAGAGACTAGGCTAAAGTGGGGAGCTAGCCCTTCAGGCTTTGCACCTGGGTCATTGTTGTGATGAGTAATCCATCTTTACACTAAGCTACACTCTTACAGATTAACATGTTGACTTTTTACCTGCCCATGTTAGGTGATTTTGCAGGTTTGGGAGACTTTCTTTTTTGGTAATAGCCTAATAGGTAATACTGGTAGATGCAGTAAAAGTATGTATTCCCATTTGAGGGTAGATCCTGGGATTTGAACAATATGGGACGTATCTTGGAGTTTAAGAGTTTCTGATATAAATTCTGACATTCAAATTCTATGTTTGGTCATGCATATAATGTCTATCTGTAGGGATGCAAGTCATAGAATTCCTATGTTTTTTAGGCAAACATAATGAATCAACGGAATACAAACTATAACATCAGTAATCATATAAAATAAAATTACCTTTATAGAAATCTTGATAACTCAATTTGTGATTTGTATCCCATCAGTTTTGGTAGGCAATGGACTCTCTCTATCATCGGTTTGAAAATATCCTTTTTTGAATTGGTTTCCCCATCTAAGAAACAAATGGACTTTATTTCTATCCGTTGATGCTTTTGTGTATTGTAAATTGATATTTTGCACAACATTTTTTATTGTTCTGTACATAATACTGGGGTTTAAATGTTCTTTATCTGTCCATGGTTGGGCTTTAGACATATATTATTGGTGACTTCCAGGAAGCCAGAGCTCACAAGATCTATGGTTTATAACAATCTCAATGTTAGATCATGTCTATTTTCTTGTCAGCCAAGGATAACTAGGACGTTCCACTGGCACTGCTAGGTGCTTGAACATTGATCCACTGGATTGTCATAGGTTTCGGCATTGCCAAAGTGTGAATTAAACCTTGAATATCACTAGTAAGATACAATCTTTCCCTGTATTAGGTTTTATGCCCTGGATTTGTTTACATTCTGGATTATACATGTTTATGGGAACGATATTATTATTATTATTATTTTAAATTTTAGACTGCAGGAATCGGGTAGCCCCCCCTATAAACTGCAGTACACCTGGTAAACTTTTTTCATGTGACTGGTGACGCTGGTGCAACACATCCTCCGGTACCACAGGGACGGGGGGAGACTAGACCTCATGAGCTCTTGCATGCAACAGGATGCTTTAGACAATAGAGCTAGGCCCCTTGCCCTGGGAACAATTACATTATTGAAACCTATGCATTAATGTGTTAGCTTTGACAAATAGTTACTAAATCTTTCACATGTGGTCTGACTATGTTTTGGATTTCTCGGTCTCTGTAACGAGTTATCTGTATGAGATGGTTGTATGGATATTCGTTCTATACTTTCACTAACTACCTTTTGCTGTATGCAGATTATTTATTAGTTATTGTTCTTCATTTACGGTTATTATATTTTTCCATGTGTGTATGTTTCATACTGTGCATTAACCTGGTGCTTAATGTTATGTCGATCATCAATCTGATTATGATATGCTAGGGTTTATTTTGCAATCAAAGGGTATTTTTTTCCCATACTCATTGATTTGGTGTCTCATAAAAGATTTTAAACCTTGTGATAGAAATGTGTGATGACTGATGACAGAGATGCATGCATATTTCTTGATATCTGTTATATTTTCTTTTACATTTATGGATGGAGTTTATTGGACCTCTAATGTATTTACTTTCATCTCTTTTTTTGGCTTCTAGACAGCAGGCAATTGAGAAGACAAGTATAAGGTTTTGTGTTCCTATATATTGTTTCCCCAACTTTGGGATCAGTTTCTACTTGAATTGGCTATGGGAGGGGAAGGGGGAACCCAAACAAAGTCTGCAAAACCATCTTCTACACTACAGGTAGGAGGGGAAGGAGGAACACAGGCAAAGACTGTGAAGCCATCTTCAACACCACAGGTAGGAATCACTATTTTGTTTGATTAAGATATATTTCCACCTTAAATGTTTTCATAAGATAAATATGGCATTATGTTTCTGTATTTGCAGGAACAACTGGCTGCTACACCTGCATATCCTGATTGGGTCACTTCTTTTCAGGTCTTGTTGATTTTTCAATTAGTGTCATCTACTGCATGTATGGGTTATTCAGAATTCTTGCTTTGGCTCTTAATACAAGTTATAAAGTTTGAAATTCCAGACTGGTAAAAGTTCACATCAACTGTATTTTCGTCAAAGCTGTCTAAAAAATGCTTCTTGTGTAGGCATATTATGGCCCAGGTGTCAGCCCCCCACCACCTCCTTATTTTGCATCTGGCCCAACACCGCATCCATACATGTGGGGAGGTCAGGTAATAAACATTTTCAGTTTTTATTCCAAATTTTTAGGAAGAATCCAGTTGAAGCCTTTAACTAATCTTATAGAATGGTATTGGTTTAGCCATTAATGCCACCTTATGGAACAACTTCTCCCTATGCTGCTGTGTATCCATCTGGAGGAATTTATGGGCATCCCTCTGTACCTCCTGTAAGTTCTAATACCTTGGGTTTTGTCATTCTTGTCTTTTCCTTTATTTAATACTTATAATTTGAGATTATGCGCCTGTCTTTGTGATTTTTCTTTCAAAGGTAACTCAATAATGAAGGAGATGGTCATTCCTTTTGTTACCTATAGTTTAAAATGTATTTATGGCTATATATAGTTGACATATGGTCTGTTTTACTATCCTAACTTTTCTAACATTGTGGTCTTGAATGCAACTTTAGGGTGCACACACATTCACTCAATATGGCATCCCATCAAATGGCAATCCTACAGATGTTGTAATGGTAATTACAGAAATATTGTAGGCATTAATTTTCTGGAAAAGATCATAAGAATTTTTAGCTCTCAGTTGTTAATTTTTTAAGAAACGTTTGAATGGAAATCTGATATCTACTTTCTGTGAAGACAGACTTCAGTTACTCGAAACACAGATGCAGAGGCAAAGTCCTTGGGGGGTAAAGGACGGAATTCAATGAAGAGGGTAAAAGGAAGTTTGGGAAAGCTCGAAATAGTTACAAGTAAAGGAGAGGGTGGAAAAGCAGCACCTGCTACTGCAAATGGTGCCTTCTCACAAAGGTAGGTATTGAAGACTGCTATAATTGATAATTGACATTGATAAGCTATAATAATCAGTGGGAAGCTTCAGGATGCTGCTTAGATAACTCCACATAAATCAGTTTCTGTTCTAGGCAACTCCTATTTTCCTACCTTCTCACTTATAAGTTATATGTTAATGATCTAAATAGAACTGCCAGTTTCAGTGGGGACAGTGGCAGTGAAGGTTCAAGTGAAGGTAGTGAGGAAGGCAATTCACTAAATGTAAGAAATTCTGTTCTGTATTTCTTGTACAAAAATGTATGGATGCTGATCTCATTATTTTCTCTCTTTTTTGGGCTACTTACGCAAATGCCCTTGTGCTGTTATGTATTATTTTACAAAGCTGTTGCATTTTTTTCTGGATATGTCTCAGGGGTTGGAAACCGGGAGGAAAAGAAGCTTTGAACCACTAACCATGAATGGTATGCTTTTTTTAAAAATTTATTAAAGATTTCATCTTTTCATGAATCCTAATTGTACTTATAAGACAGTTTTCTAGTTTTTGGATGAACTAATTTGATAATACTAATTGTTTTACATTTATTCCACCAATCATTAACTTATTATTTTATTACAAATAAAGGCACAGGTGCACACGGTATGAATATTCCAGCTGGAGAAGTTAAATCGACTGCAAGCAGGGGTGCAATAGTATCAATTACACCTGCAGCTGAAAAGCTAGCAGTCAGCTTACCTATGCCAAATCTAAATATTGGTATGGACTTCTGGAATGCTTCTGCTGCAGGATCTGTAGCTCCTGTAAAAGGAAGACGAGGTACTGCTGCTATTACATCAACAATAGTTCCTACAACCACTCAGCTAATTCCAGGCCGTGATGGATTACCCTCTGAACTATGGGTCCAGGTATTTAGCTTATGTTTCATATGCAATGTCTAGTCTATAGCAAATGCTGAATTCATATTATTGGTAATGTTTCCAATTTGCACTTGAGTTTTAGTGAACAAGAATCAGATCTGGTCGTTCAGAGTAATTCATAATGCAGTTGGAAAGTTTGGTAGTTGATTTGGCCTTCCTTTAGATGAGCCTCAGACAGTTTGGTGATCTTTTCTCCCAATCCCCCACATACACCCCTCCTCTCCTCCTCCCCTGCCTCCTGCCACACCCCTTAATCAACTTTTCTATAGAATGAATGCTTGCTTATTTATTTCATGACTAGATTCAATATTGATGGATGGTCTTTCTTGGGAGTTTTCTTGCAAATTGATTCTGTAATCAAGTGCTTTTCTAAGCATGCATGCAGACCTCTTCTACTTGAAATGAGATTTTCCTTTGCATGTAACAGAAGTTGGCCCCAGTTGAATGTAACATTAAATTAGCAATAACATCAGTGGTACTCTTAAAATCTTGAACAATTTTCAAAACTTACAGACAGTAGTTTTATTTAAAAGTAAATATTATAATTCAAATTCATGGATAAAAATAATAGTAAGGGTGCCTTGATCATCAATGATCATTTATTACGAACGTATTCACTGGTATGAGGCTGAATTTGTAGCAAACCATCATTGAATTGCAAGATGCTCTTTAATACTTTATTATTATCTTTGTTTTTGCTCATATACCTAGGTAAGGCACATAGGAGCCAATAAAAAGATCGTTGAGGCTTGGATGCTGGTAGCAGTGAGCTCTCCAGGTCCATCTAAAAGAGAAAATTATCTTTCCAGCTAAGCCACAAATCCAGGCCCAAACCAGAAGAAAGGAAAACCTTCAGCTCATGAGGTGGGAACCAAAGGCACAGTCTCAGCCAGCCAGGATAGTAAACTTTCCTAATATTAAAAAAGAGCAGTTCATATACATATAACCAGAAGTATAAGAGTGTTCACCAGCAGATATTATATCACTGTGCAAAGGGGCAAATTTACCACAGCCCCTCACCTACCAGAGTTCAGAAAACACCCAATATAAAAATAGCAGTATGTGGAAACATGATCAGCTCCAGATAGACCCAAAGTACCAAACAGTCATGGGGAGGCCGGGCAATTTACACAGGCCCATGAACCATCCCCTGCTCATTCAAACATCTTTTTACATTTAGTGACTCTTGAAGTGGGGGGATCTCAACCAAGTCTGCTGCCTCCACATTATCACAGCATTTACAGTCATCGGACTCAACATCAAAGAACACCTGGACTTTCAAATAACCTCATGAAAATGTTTCAGATAACAGTCATAGAAAGCTTCTGCCTGATTTTTAAAATCAGCATTATCATTATGGATATGGTAAGCACTTGCTGTGAGGGATAGCATCATGGCACAGCTAAGAGACTGAGCTGCATTGAATGCATTTTGGTGCCCCAACGATTGGCCAGGATCAAGCAAAAGGTTTGTCATTGCTTCACAAATAGCAATGCAGGGGACGCCATCCATCTGCTTAGCAAGGTCCTAGAGCTGGGTTACCCATTCCGTAAGATCAGGATTGGAGATCTCAAGCTCAATGTATATAGTAAAATTTTCCAACATCATCTCCCCACCAACCTGCAACCTTCTTGTGCGACCCCCCCTGGCCTAGCACCAGCATCTCCACCACCACCACATTTTGCATGACCCACAGAAGAAGCTATACCAACCAGACATAGAGCTGAAGAGAGCATCAATTGAATGGTAGCCACCTTCTCTCTGCCAGGACCCATATCACCTGCCAATCACAAATTGCATAACTGAAATTACCACTCAAATAATACTTGCACTCTTGGAAATAATGATACCACAAAGAGAAGTCACATCAAAATCTTTTTGTATCCTCAGCTTCCACTGCCATTGTCATCTCTAAATGCTTTCCCATTATAGGGCCATTATGATTTATTATTTAATTATAGTAGGAATATTACAGCAAAATCTTTCAAAAGTTGAGGATATGTCCCAATTGCTTATAACTTATACGGGACAAGTCAGGAATTATTTTGCTATACCTAGCTTCATATTTCCATTTTTTTCTCATACCTGTTTTATCTAAAATATCTATGTATTTTTTTCTGAACCCTGATTTTCTTTTCCAGGGACATAAGAGCCATTGATTTTTTTATATATCTGGATACTTGTTCCTTTTTAATTTTGTTGAACTTTCTTTCAAGTTTCCAACAGATATTGTGCCATGTATTCTTGCTAAAATGTAGTTGTCAACAGGATGAACGGGAGTTGAAGAGGCAAAGACGGAAGCAATCCAATAGAGAGTCTGCCAGGCGTTCTCGATTGCGGAAACAGGTACCTAGTACTTCTACCTCAATGCTTTTTCATGGGAAAGCCTTTGCAGCTTTGGGAGAGAGTGGGAGGAAAGATAGGAGGAGGAGTGGGTTTTGGTGAGGGCAAGGGAAACAACTTTCACGATATAATGAGACTTAATTCCCTTCATGTTTATGCAGTAAGTAATGGCCAGTTTAAGAGGCTTTGGCATCTATGTGCTATTCTAATATTGATTTGTGTGAATCAGGCCGAATGTGAAGAATTGACAGCAAAAGTTGATGCATTGTCTGCTGAAAACATGGCATTGAGAAACGAAATGACCCTTGTGGAAGAGGAAAGGAAAAAGCTTGCTTCAAGCAATGCATTGCTACGGGTAGTATAGCTCTTCATGGTATAACATGTAAACTTCATTATGTTCTTTCAAGATATGGAGATACTGACATTATAGGATAATGTGACACAGGAGCAGCTGAGGAATGAGCTAGGAGAAAGTGCACTAGCAGAATTAGATAAAATGGATTCTACAAAGACAGAATCACACTTCATTCAAACAGAAAGTAAAGAGCATTTTCAAGTTGCATCAAAATTGTCCAATTCAAATCCTAGCCAAAGAAGTGAGCAGAGGGAAGTTGAGGTACATGAGTCTACCAGTAAAACACATTTGGTATTGGAAACAAATACTCATTCTGACACAGTGGCTGTGGGTTGAAAGAATATATCTTTTCGCCTATTAAGTTTTGGTGGATGAAGAAGTGTGATTTTCCTCTTGTTTTTTGACTTCTCCAACCAGTTGTAACTGTTTCACATAACTGTTATTCTAACATAGGGAGCTAATATCCAGCTTAACATTCAAGAATCGCTGTTAAGGAAAGTAACATCCAGATATAGAAAATTCTCAATCCAGTTATACAATTGTAAACGTTTGTATGTGAAAGAGATGACCCAATGAAGAATTTGAAATGGGTCCAAGCACGGATATGAACAGGTTAGATGTTTGGTTAGACTGACAGACGGGCCCTAGCTTTAAATTTCAGGGTTGTATAGTTTATGCATTGGCCCTCAAAAGATGACAATGCTGTAAAATAACCAATAAAAAAGAGTTTGGAGGATGTCCTTGCATCTCAAAAGATAAGCCGTATAATATTTACTTTTACTGTTATTTGGGATTTACCCATGGGTTTCTTTATTATCCAGTGACTTTAAATATAATAGTATATTGTTGAATCTGGTGTCGATTATTTAATTTTGTTGAGTAAATAGAAAGTTGGAATATTAAGGAGCATGTAATGTTATATACGTTCTGCCAAAATGTAGCATAGAATATAAAACTGCCCTTGTTTCCTAGTTAATTTTATGTTCAATAATGTTGATGGAAATTTTGCGATCCATCTTTCACTGCTTAACCATTTAAAAAATTATTTTGGTTACAATTAACCATGAGTGTGGTAGCACAATTATAAAACACATTACAAGAGCACAAGTATGTTAGTACCTCTGAGTCCTGACTGCTGAAACAGCTAGCCAATTGGTACAAGGAGTTTTCCAATGCATGTCGAGCAGGAAGGTTTACAAAGTAAATCTGCTGAAGCAGCTACCTATGAATGAGACAAGCATTGGGTTCTCAATAAAGTAAAAATATCCAGTAGTGTAAGTAGATCAGAACAGACTAAAAGTACGTTCTAGACAGATTTTGCATGTAACTCATACCTGTGCTAGATAAGCTAGCCGAGCTCCTTAAGCAAGCTCTCTTTCCTGTGATCTTGCCAAATCGCTCTGTTACATTTGTTCACTTGAGCATGGAACGTTTGGGACAATGTAGTATAGCTTTATTGGGTTGTATTGCAGGGTGGATTTTTCATGACAAATCTTTGGAGCCATTTGCATTTGAGGTGCCTGAGCATATGCTATTCAACCCGTGTAACCATTGGAAGGTATACTTGGGAATCATATGCTGAAATATGTAAAAGGACCACCTGATTTGACTACTTTTATTTGATTACATGGCTTTTCAGAAAACACCATAGTGTTATTCATTTAGCATTCGTGAATTCGTTTAAATAAATGAAGTGACGGTTACCAACCTTGTTGCACTGTAGGAAATACTTTCTGTTCTCTGTTGGATGCCGATCTGTTTCTTCTGATTTTGATACCACCTTTTCTAAATTCAAAAGTTTTGAACTGGCAATAGTTGAAAATTTGAAATAGGAATTTGCACAAATGCTTGGCTTGGAAACAAAGTAGCATAATGGCTATAGCAATCTTTTCCAGGGAAAATGCCTCATCTGTGATAAGCAACTTCCTAGCTCATTTGATGCGCTCCATTCTGCGAGAGATTATCCAAATAATTGAAACACAATAATATTGCATTGAAATGATAGTTCACAAACATATTACAATATTTGGTGACCTCTTTGAAGGGGCGACCTCTTAAAAAAACAACTTACAAATCATATGTATTTGATGCTTTATTAAAAAACTTAATACGGAACTAATTAATTAAGAAGAAATAGTTAGGTTTCCCCGTCCTAACATGTCCTTCTGTTTAAAAAACTTTGTACTTGACATTTGAGATAAGTAAATTGTTGTTGTTGGTCGAAGAGGGCTTCCCATGTCGCATCTTCTAGTTACAACCCATGCCATTGGATTTTTTTTTTTTTTTAAAGATCTCAAAGATGTTGGCATTTTTTTTATTGGCTGAAACTTGCCCTCTTCGTGGATCCAACTTCTTGCACTTACCTATTTATGATATTGTATATTGCACCACACTAGGTCAACGACTGATGGTCTTAGGCAATTAATAATAAGGTTTTTAGTGGTGTCTATGAACAATGAGCCCATTTGTAATGCTCAAGATTAGGGGGGTTTGCCCCACTCTCCTCAAGTAACAAGTCTTGATAGATCGAGGGTCTTATGGCTTTGGCTCGAATGATGCTAGCCACACCTTAGGGTGCAAATTTATTCTCCCCCCTTTCTATACCCCGCTAGAAAATGTGGTTGAGTTCGCCCTTCGGGTGATGAAGTCCCCCAACATACCACCTACTAAATTAAAAAAAGGAAGATGTTATTGTTTCTAATCCCCAAGTTCTTGCTAGGTGCAAGAGGAAAGCATATACAAATAGCACTCCTTGGGTGGAAAATAACAAAGATGTGGACTCAAAGATATCTTTGGTCCCCAAGCTCGTGCTAGGTACAAGTGGTGAGCATACACATTAGTGACCCCAACAGATGCAACAAATAAATTATTTCCCTTATAAAATTGAAGTGTGAGCTAAGCTAATAGAAATGAAGACAATAAACCTTGCAATAAACTCATTAGTAGTTTCAGTTTTTATATTGTCTTTTCCCAAAATTTTCCACAACTGCACAAATCAAATTAGTAACCAAAAAAACATTACAAAATACACAAATCAATTGCACAACAAGATGGATCAATTACATGATAATATGAATCAATTGCTTGAAAGAAAGAAGTCAAATGCTTAAAACCAGAGAAAAATTGATCAGAAAACATAGAGGGTTGAATATTATACCCGATCAATTGCATAATTTACTTGATCAAATATGTCATTTCTTTATTGATTGTGCCAAATCCCCAATTGACTGTGATGTTTGGTCGATCATATGTGTTGAATGCCCGAACAGATGCGTTGAAAGCCCAAACAGATGCGTTGAAAGCCTCAAATTTCAATGCAAGTTATAGAATCAAGTGCACCAAATGGTTGATCAAATGTGTCATATCCTTGATTAGTTACGTTATTTTAACCTGTAACTTCTTAAAACACAAAAAAAATCACAAAAAATTGTTAAAATAAATGGGAGGTGGGTCCCATCAGGCGTGTCAAAATATAGATCATGAAAAAGACTATGGAATAAAGGAAATCAACAAGAAGTAACTAAACACAATCAATTCCAAAATCACCAATGAAGCATAAGGAAATCAAGTAAATAAATCAAATGAAACATGTGTGATGTCCTTGTTGAGCTCCATTGTTCTTCAATTCACCTTGAAGAAGGGTGTGTGTGGTTACTCTCATATTTTTAGCACAAAACACTTAAAAACGATATGCGTATAAATTTCTTGTAATGGAAGAGAGGGATAACAGATGAATGATAGCTACATTTATAGATTTCAAGTGATACCAACCAACATTTGAAATCGAATGTGAGAATGACAAAGATCAATGGATGAGAATACTTAGAGTAATTGATGAGAAGTTAACTAATTTCATGATTTTAGCAAAATGACTGTATGGAGCAGTTAACAAAATTGATTGAAGAGATAAGTATGGGTTATTAGTAAAACAAAATAGATTGGAAAAATTGGAGAGTGAACTCATAGTGAGTGGGAGTTGGTTGGTGAGGTGGAAATGCATGAGTAATTAATAATTAATTAAATTAATTAATTAATTAATTATTTCATGTGCAAAGGGGAAAATAAATTAAATAAATAAATTTTTATTTTTGAAGAGGATAATGTTGAGAAGAATAATTGGTTTAATTAAATATTATTTAATTATTGTGATTTAGGAAAAGATAAAAAGTGAAATAAGTTAATTAAATAATTGTAAATTATTAATCAATTTGGAAGAGGTGACTAAATTAATGAATTAAATAAATAATTAAAATTATTTAATTCATAGAAGAAAATAATGAAATGGATAATTTAATTAAACAATTCAAAATTATTTACTTAAAACAGAAATGGAGGGAAAATTTGAAATTTAAATAATTAAATTTCAATTATTTAGGATGAAGGAGAAATACTACTTAATTAAATAATGAGAAGAATAATTAGTTTTAATTAAATAATATTTGAAGAGGATAATGCTAAGAAGAATAATTAGTTTTAATTAAATAATTATTTAATTATTTTGATTTAGGAAAAGATTAATATTGAGATAAGTTAATTAAATAATTCAAAATCATTTAATTAAAATAGAAATGGAGGGAAAATTCAAAATTTAAATAATTAAATTATTCAATTAAATGGTGAAGACAAATTGATGAGACCCAATGATGAAAATTGATGATGTTTTAGAAGAAATGAGCTAGTCAAATTTAGGTGTCTACAAGTAGAAAAGAAACTTCTTCTGACGTTACTGTGAAAATTTCCACACCTTTTTGAAGCTTAAGACAATTAAATTTTATACTCATAGATGTAGCTCTATTGTGTTGCATCCAATTACTAGGACAATTCATGGGCAACTTTCTTTTGCCACTTAAAGATTAGGGAAGTATTTGAATTGGATCAGAACATTCTTTTTAGCCTTTGGTATACGACTTGAAGAAATCAAGAAAATTGTTTAATATGTAAAATCTGTTATAAAAAATGAATATATTCAAGAGTATTAATTCAATGTTAAAATAATATTTATAATATATTATTTTAATTAAAAATGTCAATTAGAAGAGGTTGTAGTTTAATTGGTTAGGTACAATTAGTGAGGGTGATGTTATGTTTCTTGATTGATCATCTATCAAGATTCAAACTCCCAAAGATAGGATATATAACAGATGAGGTTGAGATCATGTTCAAGGTGACTTTGATAGAGTATATATCCTTCAATACTTCACTCTCATTCAATGAGGTGTCAACATAGAATCATACTCCCATATCAAATAACCAAACAATCTTGTGAATAATATAAAATCTTTCATTAAAAAATCCCACTCAATACTTTTCTTTATGATTAAAATATCTTGAAAATTAACAATTTATGAATCCTTAGAAAACAAACTTCTAGTAAAATCCAATAGTTGTGCATAGATTTTTTGCTACATATATCACCCTTGAAGCCTTTTTTGAACCAATATTGATGGACATGAATGGTAATACATCTTGCTTAAAATAATATGAAGAAATATCATGGTATTGGTATGTATTAAGCCTTTTCGTATGACCTCACTATTTGTGCATATAAACTAAAAATTATGAAGTCTAAAAAAATAATAAATGAATCAGAGCATAGAAACTAAAAATAATGAAATCTACAAGAAACAAAAAATAATATTAAAAATAACGATCTAATATAATTTTTAAATGATGAATAGAATATTTTTATATTTAATATACAAAATTATAATATACAATGATATAAAGATAAGTATAACAAAATCACATTATCAAAAGTTAATATTAGAATAAAAATAAACAAAAATAAATATATTAATAAACAACAAGAGTTATACTAGTGATATTAGTTTGATTACACTTCTTCTTAGAATATTTCACAATCCAAATGACCTAAACCATTAAGATCTTTCTAAAAGAGAGTAATCATTTCAATAGTTTGATTGAAATATATATATATATATATATATATATATATATATAAAATTTTAGTGCTAACTTGATTGAATTTTATATTTATTTTATTATTTTGATAATCATATTTAAAGATAAAATATAATAAATTGATGTTTTAAATTAAATTGATTTTGTATATATTTTGAGTTCACTATAAATATTGATTTAACCACTATAACTTTTTTTAAAAAAAATTTACACTTCAAGAAAATAATGTTTTAGAAGATGTAATATTAGAAAGATTGTATAAACTTTAGTTAAAATGTCAAAATTATCTTAAAATTTAAAGTGAATACTACTAGAATAAGGATTAATGCTCATGGTATTCATGGTTGGTGTTTAAAAACTAGATTTAATTTAAAGTTAATTTAATAAATTTAAATGAGTATTTCAAAATTAAATGTAATAGACTAGGTTATTTAGTTTTGCAAACAATAATGATGAATAAAGATTGATATCATGTTGAAATCATTCATCACAAATACAAAAAATAATGGTTTTAATTTAGAAGATGTGTTGAATTTTGTGTAGTCCCATAAGTTTTAGATCTAAGCCTCTCAAGCTTGAACATGAACGAGTCATGGCATTAATTTGATACACAAAAACAAATATGGCTATGTGTTAATAAATTGACATAATGGGTGTGTAGAGACCTATTCACTTTCATTGTGTCTACATTTGTCAAGGCAGTGTACAAACACCTTTAGGAAGATTATTGGATTGCAAGGTCAAGTTTT
>VDFB02022660.1:0-12208 GCA_007258455.2 Sequoia sempervirens | reverse complement strand
AGGGAGAGAGGACGAGAGGGAGAGAGAGAGTGAGTTGAGAGGAAGATTTTTTTCCCATGTTGGAACCCTATAGAATAAGAAGTGATGCAACCATCATACAAAACCATTACAACTCAATTCAACATTCACGCCATTAAAACCTTCAATATTAATAGCATGTCATTAGATCCTTCATGTAAAAGGTATAAAATCATCATGGATAAGAATCATTATATTTCAACCATGTGATACATAAACAAGAACATTATGTACACCATAGGGGTTTGATGCAACCTTCAAACAAAATCCTTACAAGACAACAAGATACATGTTCATTAGATTGTTCATGTGAAATATATACAATAATCATGATCAACAAATAAGGCATCACTCAACCATGATGCATGAATAAACACTATATATGAACAAACACTAAATTAATAGATTATTTAATATTTATTACTAAATTTTTGTCTCACCATTATACTATTATATTCATAAATTCAACACTAAAAATATCCATCCAACGAAATTCTTTATAAAATATCCATCCAACGAAATTCTTTATAAAATATCCATCCTGGAAGGTCAAATTCTTTATAAAAATAAGATCATTGTCTTAATAAAGTTTTGCGGCTCTTTGTTGCATCTCTTCATTTCTTTGTGTTTTCCTTTTTAGAATGGGACTGTCTCCTCTCCTCTAGCCATCGTTGATGCTCATCTAACTCCACATCAATGAACCTAACAACATCAACATTTTGCATATTTGATGCAAAACACCTCAAATATGGTGGAATACATTCTTCATTCTGAATAGCACTAACTTGATCCTGAATGGTTCTAGCATTCACATTGATTTGTTCTCGAAAGCGAGCACCATCGGATGCAAGTGGTGGAGGTGGGGGGTTACAAGGTGGAGTGGGTGGAGCTAGAGTGGGTGGAGCTGGAGAGCATGGATCCATGATTTAGATATAAGTGAACCTAAATTAAATTTGTAATTTCAAAATGTAAGATACATGTTTAAAAATCTCCTTAAACCATTCAATATAAATGACTTAATTGAATACAAATGAAAAAATGTGTAAAGATCATTTATGTCTAAGGAATGTAAATGAAAAGAAAATAATTGTTAAAGTGATGTGAAATCTCATTAAAAAATACATTAAATTTTTACCTCGTTGCGATGTGGAAGTGTTAAGCTCCAAATTGCCAATACTCAGTGAATCTAGATACATAGTCAGTAATGGTTAAACAAAACTTGTCCCAGCAACCATAGGGATATGGGAAAAGTTAATGGGTAATAATTGATGGGCTATGCAGGAGGCTATCATACAATATGATACAATATGGTAGCCTCCTGCATAGTCTATCGATTAGTATCCATTAACTTTTCCCATTTCCCTATGCCTGCTAGGACAAGTTTTGTTTTCCCAGTACTAACTATGGATTCAAATTCACTAAGTATTTCCAATTTAGAGCACAATACTTCCAATAAGGGTCCCTTCTATTTTGAGAGCTTAGGAGAGTCAAAAGAACTAAAATTTTGAAAAAAAAAAATTAGCAAAGAAATACTCTTAAGAATAAGCAACAAAGCAAGAATTTAAGAAACACGAGAATAAGTGATAAAGAAAAAGGAAAAATGGACAAGAATGTAAAAAAATTTAAATAAATGTAGAAAGGGGGTAATGAAAGTTCAATTTTATGTTTGTTTAGGATACAAGGTTCAATTTTATGTATTTTTTTCCAGTAATGAAGGTTCAATTTTTTTTGTTTGATGCTTTTTTTGTTTTCCACTAACCAAGGTTTCAAAAAAATTTGTAGTTTTAGATTGAAATGAAAAAATTCAACAAAACTACAAAGAATGCAAAAAAAAACCTAAATTAATCACTAATTAGCAAAAACAAAAATGCAAAGAACACATACCTGGAACACACTAGAGGTCACTGCACATGATGGAGGTTGCTACTCAACTAGTATCATTGTGAAAATGAGGTAGGGTTTGGGTTATAAAATCCTCAACAAAATGGATATACGTTTCTTTCTAGTGTATTGATATATTTTGAAGAGGCTTCAAATCTAATGTAGTTGATAATGGATATCTGTTTAAAACAGATATCCATTACCAACAAATATATGTTTGCTATGTATTTTGAATATATAATAAATTTATTATACATAAATGAGTATATGCAGGATCATCATGGAAAAAACAGGCCCTTAAGTGGCAAAAAATTCAGAAAAATCAGAGTTAGGCAACTTGACGTAAAAATTTGAATAGGTTATCTATATTATTTCAAAAATATGTAAGAATAGAATCTATAGAAAATTGAATGTAGTTTCTAAACTACTAGGTTTATTTAAAAAAAATATATATTTGGTGAAAATTTAAAATTTCAATGTAGTAGTACTTAAAATTTAGGGAAAAATAAGAAGTAGGTATTTGTCTGACCACCCTAACCACAATAAAATTGAAAGGAAATAGAAAAGAGCAATAGAAAGTACTAATAAAGATCAATTGTTTGAAGGAAAGAGATTACCAAATAAATTGAAGTAGCCAAACCAAGCACCACCAAAGCAAGAGAGACACAAGAATTTGTTAAGGGGAAAAAATAAGAAAAAACCCCAATATTATGAATGGAGGCAAAATGCCTAAAGAATAATACACAGAGAGAGAAAGAGATTCAGCCTTAGCTTGCTTGCTTGAATCTTAAAGAATGAGAGGAGAGACACCTCAATAAGTAGAGGTGAGAAGGAGTTAGAATGTAACTCCCAACTCAATGAATGCCACCATTCATCTATGTGTGTGCAAAGTGTCACCTCTTAAGGAGGTGGTTACAAATATTCCTTAATAAAGGAATTAAAAATAAGCCATCCTCACACATGTTTGAGATGACAAAAAAGACAAAAGACTTGTAGGGATTCCTTTGGAATATTCGTACAAGTTAATAAATAATTACAATTAAAGAATAACTTTTACCAAGTAAAGATTAATCTTCTAACATCCCCCCTTAAGCTTTACTTGGGGAGGTTACATCAAACCCTTCAATGGGTTGTAAACCAAGATTTTTACAATGAAAGAGAAATTTATCTTTACAAAGAGCTTTGGTGAGAATATCTGCAACTTGATCTTCACTTTTACAATACAAAAGAGAAATTTGCTTGTCTTCAATTTGCTCTCTAATGAAGTGATGTTGAAGAGCAATGTGATTGGTCCTTGCATGAAAAATTGGATTCTTTTCCAAAGCAATAGCACTTTGATTATCACAATACAAAGGAGTAGGATCCTTTTGAGGTAGACCCAAGTCTTCAAGTAATCTTCTTAACCATAATGCCTCTTTAGATGCATTTGTACAACCTTTATATTCAGCTTCTGTAGAACAAAGAGAAGTAGATTGTTGTTTCTTACTATTCCATGAGATTGCACCTGATCCAACAAAGAAACTGTGATACCCTGGAATTTCTACTGCTCTAAATGTGCAAAACAACTAAGAAACATGAATAACAAAATACCAAGGACACCTCAAGATTAGCCAAAAGAGTGATACAACGAAAAGAAATGCAAATAAAATGAAACACAAACACTTTTACCTCCCTTGTTATTGATACCTCTTTGATTGGCCCTTGATTTGATTGGTTGTGTGCTCCTTAGATGATGGATTGAGTGACTAAATGCAAGATTGGAGGTGCAAATGAAAAAAAGATGGCTAGATGATGGTAAAGGATTGAGGATTCAAATTGGCAGCATGTAGTTATGAGAATGCAAAGTGTTGAGAAGGAAAATTGGCAGCATAAGGTTGCTCCAAATGAAAGATGTTCTCCAAAATGCCCTTGAGGAGGGGGTATTTATAGGAGAATTTGAATTCCTTAGAGAATTCAATGGTCAAGATTGCTCCAACAAGGCCAAGATGAAGGGCTATGGTGGGTTGAGAACCCACAAGCCCTCACATCTTGACATGTGGAGGGTGAAGTGGAGAAGAGGATATGAGGTGGAGATGAGTTGTGAAGAAGGTACATGAGGTGGAAAAAGTACATGCACCTTGGGGAGTGAGGAGATTTCCACAAAAAGGGATTTTTTGTCCCCAAGTGGGAGTGAAAGGGACATTTGAGGAATTTTGGAATTCCTCAAAAATCTACATGGAAAAAGGAAAGGTGGTTGGGGATATAAATGTGAATTAAAAATTCACACTCATAGGATGATCTACAGGATAAAAGGTGGGCTCCAAAAGGTGGGACTTGGTCACATGTGGAGATTGTGACAAGTCCAAGGTTGGTCACATGTGGATATTGTGACAAGTCCAAGGTTCTAGAAACCTTGGAAGGATGGAATTTGAATTGAAAATTCACATATAAAAGAGGGGAATCTAGGAAGAATAAAAAGGAATTAAGAATTCCTTGGAAAATGATTAGGCTTAATTAATCAGTAATTAGAGGATAATTAGGGGCTAATTAGGATTAAAAGCCAACTTGCAAAAGTTGAGGTGTGACACATCCTAATCAAGGATTAGGCATGTACACATCCTAATGAAAAGATTAGGAAATAGATTAGGATTAGATAAAAATGACATGTGAGGAATTAAATAAATGTAATATTTATTTGAACTTTATTTGTTGAAAAAAGAAGAGGATTAAGGAGGTAAGGTATTATTAATTAAATACCTTAGGGATTTTAGAATTAAAGATATTAATTAAATAATAGTAATATTACTTAATTAACCGATAAGAGGATGTTTAGGATGAAAAGTGATAAATTTGGATAAATTAAGTGTCCAAATTTGGATGTCTACATTTTTCCCCTCTTTGAGATGGTGTTACGAAGTAGCATCATTTCAAAGAATATTAAAATATAGAACCTAGAAGAAGATGGTTAGATTAGAAAAGATGCCCCAGTCATCCAAAGGAGTGACTGGGAAGGGAAAAAGAAAATGATGGAAATTAGGGATGAAGGATGCCGCCTCGAGAGTACATGCGGGTTCAAGAGAACACAGGTGGGCTCTCGAAATAGATGATGTGATGCAAGGGGAGATGAGGAAGATGATGCAAGGTGATGGGAAGAGGATGCAAGGTGATGGGAAGAGGGAAGGAGAAGCGATAGGAGATGGATGAAGCACAAATGGATTTCAAAAGGTGATGTTGCCCCAGTCAAGGTACAAGCCAAAATGGGTTGATGATGGATGGAGTGTTGTCAATGAGGGAATTAAAGATCCCAAAACAACACGAGGATAGGGAAGGGTACATCCCACTGAGTGGTATTGATGAGGGAAGGATACATCCCAAAACACCACTAAAGGATAGGGAAGAATACCTCCTGATGATGATGAAAGTGTTGTTGATGAGGGAAGGATACATCCCAAAACAACACCAAAGGGATAGGGGAGAATACCTCCCGATGATGATGATGATGATGAAAGTGTTGTTGATGAGGGAAGGATACATCCCAAAACAACACCAAGGGGATAGGGAAGGATACTAATGGATGATGATGATGATGGGTCAAGGCTGAGAACAAGACCAAGGATATGATTGGATGATTCGGGCTAAGTGGAATGGATGGGGATTGGATAGAGATGTGAGATAAGGATGAAGGATGAATGGATGGGGGAATACATGCAAGACGATAGAATGGAAAATGAGATGCAATCCTAATGCAATTTGCCATCTTCGGAGCACTGATTTTTGCTATAGCATAAGACACCAAGTGCCAGGGTATGTGGAACCAAGGCGAATTAGTGTCTAATGCATAAAACAAACACAATAGACAAGAAGGCTACCTCAACACCCCAAAGTCACAAAGAAGACCTTGGTCGGACTAGGTATTGAAATAACCCTGACACAGAAAGGATGCTGACATAACACAAGACCTCTCGAGTCTTGGTGGGTACTATGTGGGACAACCAAGAAGACACAAATAGACATAAAAGATCAAGATATGCCCCTATGTTGACCAATCAAAACACACCATAATATGATGGATTATGGCGGCATTGACAAGTGATGATAGGGAGCTCCAATGATAAACAAAAGCCAAAAACATCAAAAGATCGCAATCACTTTCAAATTTCCTTTGCCCTAGGATCGAGGGGATAGATGGGATTGATGAGGTCTGTTAGGAAGGATACATCCTATTGAGACCAAAGATGATGGATATTAAAAGATCGTTATGACGCGGGATGTTCAAAATCGATTGGATCTCATGATACAAGTGGATCTCGTTTGTTAAGAACTAGCTAGATAAGGGCATAGATTGATGGCACGACACAAGGAAGACAAGAAATGGGACTGACAAAACCTAAAGACCTAGGGGCTCGGGGGCCGATCAAAGATTAGCCTTGCCTATGTGAAAGCGCAGAGCCCTCGTAGTTCGATGAAAGGTGGACGACTGACCAAGATGGAGACCTTGATGGATGGTAAAGATAGGATGGACAAAAGGAGAAAGACCGATGGTAGAAGAGCAAAGTGAAAATCGATGATGGAACCCTGGGGGCGGATCAAATGATCGACCTTGCCTATGTGAAATCGTAGGGGCAACGTAGTTTGACAAGACCAAAGGCAAACAATGGATAAAGGATGATAAGATGATGATAGGATAAGTCGATAAAAAGATGGGACCGATATGACAAGATAGGATAGACCTGTTGGATTGGATAGGATGATAATGATCACATAAAATTCAGGGATGGGATAGTTATCCAAAGCAGTAAAATGACTTGGGGGGATGATGTGATAGATAGATGAGTGATGAAAAGTGATAGGAGATTGCAAAGATGTGCAAGAGAGAAGTAGGGGTGATGACGATTAGATAAATGGCATGGGGTTGCATGGGGGGAGGCCTATAGCCAGATACCAATGACAAGGGATTGGGAGGTGGGATGAGATGGGATGAGGATAAAGATGAAAGATTAGATAAAGATATAGGATAGGGATGGGGGATGGGAGGGATTGTTTGGATGGATGGGAATATAAGGATTGGGAAATGAAAGGGATGCTAGAATAGAAAGATACGAAGATAAGGATGGGGAGATGGAAGAGATGCTATGATAGATGGATAGAGAGATGAAGGGATGTTATGATAGATGAAGTCTCCAAGGACTATGTCACAAAGGAAGCAAATGCCCCCACTCTAGATATGTCATATATGAGGAGGCATGAGGGACTAAAGACAAGTGGATGGGAAGATAAAGGAGATAACTAGATGAGAACATGATGGGTGACTAAGGAATATGATAGAGCATGGATTAAGGGGATGTATACCAATAGGTGTCCAAAGCATGCATAGATAGGTGCCCCTATTTTTATCAAGATCACAAGAAAGATGGAGGGAATGGGAGATAAATGGGATATGATGGTAGGATGCAGAAGATAGGTGGGATGGGGGGATTTATGAAGAGGACGGACAACAGGAAGATGGGTGCATAGCTGGAAGCATAGCGGATGGAGGGAACGCATATCAGGAAGTTGCCCCCAAGTGCAGATGGGGATTTATGCATGACGCCTGTTTGCCAGGTTTTCATCATGGAGTACTTATCCAAAGGCTTGTTTGCCAAGTTTTCACTAATGGACAAAATTATTTCTCTTTACTTTCTTTCTCTTCTTTTTTTTTTTTTGACTTTTTTGTGGATTTTTGGACCTTTTTTTTTTAACTTTTTGACTTTTTGAATGTTATGCAGAAGGAGATGGGTAAGGACATGTCATAAGGATCAAGGTGTTAAGAGCCCATATTTGAAGTGACTGTTGGATGTTGGTACAACCTTATGAGGATAAATGGATTATGCATGAGGATGAATTAAAGGGATTTGATGGGGTTGATACATGGGATAATGTATGGGATGCTGGAAAGGGTATGGATAGAATTATGGAGTGGATATGTGATGGGGAGATGTGTTCAGGACCAACATTGACACATGTGGTGGTGGATGTGGAAAAATAAGAGGATTAAGGGATGGAGAATGTGGGGATAATGGAGGAGATGAAATGGTGAATTTCGGGACATAGGGACCCAAGACAGACGTAGGAGATGAAAGGGGTGTATGATTAGCTTGTGGATTATCGACTTTGGATGTTCTTACTAATTTTTCATGTGATGGCATTGCATCTTTTTTCTTTGGGATCCACATGGTTTTGATCTTTGCTTTGGTGGGCCTTTGTGGCCTACAGATTTTATTTAGATTAGATTTTTCTTCTCTTCACCATGTATTTTAGAGGGACATAGGAGCCATAAGTCATGTGGTGCTAGATTTATGCATTTTTCCCTTTAATAGAAGTGCTTTTAGTAGCAATGGGATGGGTGTGAATGGATGGATGATGTGGAGGGACACATATGAATGATGGAGGATGGAGAGTGGGATTTTTAGGATGATATGTGGATGGATGATGCCGAGGTATGTGCCTTTGTTGATCCTGATTAGGGAACATGAGAGTGGGATAGTTATGATGGGCGACATGGATAGGTGATGGATGGATGAAAGGATGGATAGGATGAGATGGAGGAGGTGATTTTGGGATATAAGGGCCCAAAATAGACTTAGGACTTGGAGGATATGGGGTGGGGGATGAGGGGACATAAGGACCCAATATGGATGGAGCGGATGAAGGAGGAAGATGGACAGTTGTTTTGAGGTGATATGATAGAGGAGGAGGGATGGCGACATATGATCTGGTAGGGCGATGAGAAAAGCTGACATGTCTTTTGGAAAAGGCTTGTTGAGGACGTCTAGAGGTTGTACCAACATTTTTGGATTGCGAGTCGTGAGTAGTACATCCAAGACCTTGCAGATACAAATGTTCTTTAGCTTGGATGGGCTCTATAATACCTTGCTCATGAAGGCCTAAACCTTTTCCTTGATAGTTCATTCTCTTGAGCATTCGATCTAGGACAAGATTTTTGTTATTTTGGAAGAATGATGCGAGTTCATTATTAGGTGGAAGAGGAGAGTTGGTGTATATGCTTTGTTTTTCTTCTGCGAGGAGACCACCATGGAGGAATGTGAGAGGACCAAGGGGATATGCAAGCAGTGTGGGAATAGCATTTTTAGGCAATGATGGGGGATCATGAGAAGGAGATGATGGGATAGCAACATTAGGAGAGGGAGTAGGGGCCATGATAGGGTCTGGATTTGTGGTAGTGGGCTTATGTGATGGAGATGGAGATGGAGCAGTGGAAGCTTGAATGACAAGGGGATCATGGGATGGAATGGACGGGGGACTGTGATCTTGAGGTGGACTAGATGGGATGGTGGGATCTTGATCTGGAGAAGGGTATATGTTGGAATGCTTTGGATTAGACTCTTGGCATGACTCATTGTGTGTGGGAGGCATGGTAACGGAGTCTTGTTGGGACTCTTCAAGTGGGGAAGATGGGGGGATGGAAGATTCATGAGGTTCATTGGAATGGGCTTTGGTGCTACTAGGAGTGGGAGGAGTGGATTGGATTTGGGTGTCTTCGATGGATTGGGTTGATCTAGGAGTAGAGGGAGTGGATTGGACTTGGGTGACTTCGATGGATTCGGTGGTTCTTGGAGTAGGAGATGGGGGTTCAATGGATTTAGTGGGTTCAATGGTTTCAATAGTTTGATCAGTGCTAGGGGTGGTAACATCAATAATAGGTGTGGTATGGAGAAGGCTCTCATCACTAGTTACCGTGGATGATGGATTGGGATGGCATGGTTCCATGACTTCATGATGTGGAGTTGGGGGTGGCTTCTTTGTAATTAGTCCTTGGAGAACTTCTGAAACGAGAGACTTGCATATGGTTGGCTTGGCTAGGGTGGTAGAAATGGATGAGGGATTATGGATTGGTGGACTGGGGTTAGATGGAGGAATGGGATTGAATGTAGGACTATGAGTAGATGGGGGATTAGAATTGGATGGAGGAATAGGGTTGGATGGAGTACTAGGAGTAGATGGATGAATGGGATTAGATGGAGGACTAGGAGTAGATGGATGAATGGGATTAGATGGAGGGCTAGGAGTAGATGGAGGGCTAGGATTAGATGGAGGGTTAAGGTAAGGATATTGGAGTGGTGAATTAAGATAGGGGGATATGGATTGTGGATTAGGACAAGAGGATATAGGTGATGTAGTAGGACAAGAGGATGTGGGGGATGGATTATAATAAGAGTATTGGGATGGTGGATTAGGATGAGGAGACATGGGTGTAGGATTAAGGTAAAAGGGTGTGGATGTAGGATTAGTATGGGAAGATTGGAAAAGAGGATTAGGATAGGGGGACATGGATGGGGAATTGTAATAGGAGTATTGGGATGGAAGATGAGGATAAGAGGATGTAGATGTTGTGTAAGGGGATGATGTAGATGAAGGACATGACAAATATGGGGATGAAAAAGATACTGGATATCCATTGTTAAGGGTGGCATAAGGAGCATGACTAGGCATGGATGAAGACATAACAGGATGGCCCATAGGAGTAATCAAATTTTGGAAAGTGGGTGGAGAAAGCTTACTAGAGATGATAGTGTCAAGGGGATCTATGTCATATTCTTCTTGATTGACAAAACTTTCATTATCGTCATCCCCGTAATTGGGGTTTCCCTTGACTACTATTGATGGAGGATGAGGATTCATGATGGTGAAAGCATAAATAGAATGGATCAAAGATTTTGAATGGAGATGGATGAAAGCTCAAATTGGGATTTAAGTCAAGCTCAAATCAAGATTAGACAAAAGCTTAGATTAGGATGATTGGATGGGATTGCTTTTGATTCTGATGGGATTTGGTAGATGGATGATTGGATCGGGTAGATGATTTGATGAATTTGATTCAAGTGCTAGATCAGTTTGATTGGATAGGATTAAATGATAAGATGATGTTGATTGGATAATTGTGATTGGATGAACTTGATCAGATTGGTGTGCTTGGATTGATTAGATGATCAGATGAATGGATTGGTTTGATTAGATAGGAAGAAACAAAAGGTACCACTAGATATATCTTGAAAAATTAAGCAATTTTGGTTTTTTAATGAAGTTGATTTGACGTACGGTTTGTAAATGATGGCCCTAGGAAGTTAGGGGCGTGTCCATGCTGCAATGCGAGGCTTGGCCGCCTTGGGATGGTCAAATTCTTGATAAGAGAAAATGGAAGGTACCACTAGATAGAGATTGAAAAACTAACCAACTTTGGTTTTTGAACGAAGTTGATTCGACGTACGGTTTGTAAATGACAACCCCGGGAAGTTAGGGGCGTGTCCATGCTGCAATGTAGGGCGTGGCCACCCTGGGATGGTCAAATTCTTGATAAGAGTATATAGAAGGTACCACTAGATAGAGCTTAAAAAATTAAGCAACTTTAGTTTTTGAACGAAATTGATTCAATGTACGGTTTGTAAATGACAGCCCCGGGAGGTTAGGGGCGTGTCCACGCTGCAATGTGGGGCGTGGCCACCTTGGTATGGTCAAATTCTTGATAAGATGAAATGGAAGGTACCACTAAATAGAGCTCAAAAAATTAAGCAACTTTATTTTTTGAACGAAGTCAATCTGATGCACGGTTTGTAAATGGCAGCCCCGGGAAGTTAAGGGGGCATAGTCAACATTCTACAGTAAAATTAGGGGCATAAACAGCTTTCTGGGGCATTTTCAGCAAAATCAGGGCGTTTACAGCAAAATCAGGGGCGTTTTCAACAAAATTAGGGGCGTTCTCAGTAAAATCAGGGCGTTTACAGCAAAATCAAGGGCATTTTTAGCAAAATCAGGGCATTTTCAGCAAAATCAGGGCGTTTACAGCAAAATCAGGGGCGTTTTCAGCAAAATCAGGGCGTTTCCAACAAAATTAGGGGCGTAGACAGCTTTTTGCAGTAAATCAGGGGCGCTACCACGTTTCTACGCAGGGCGCCACCGCGTTTCTGCGTAGGGCGCTACCGCGTTTCTGCGCAGGGCGCCACCGCGTTTCTGCGGGGACAAAGCTTGGTTTTTTATGGCAAAGGCTATGGCAAGGACACAAAATGATAAAACAAGTCCAAAGTATCAAAAATTTGATAGATTTTTCACAAGAAAACACCTCAAGCAAGCAAAATCTTATGATTAATATTACGGGTATGGCAAGGAAAAGTCTTAATCTAGGATGCACAAGACTTCTAGGGAGTCCTTGATATACTCTCGGTACATGAGGCACAACCGTGAACACCAGTCCGTCACAAGTGTGAGTCGGGAACCCCAGCGAGATACTGAAAGGCTCGGACCAACTCTTCATGTCTATCTAGTTATCACCCTAGCT
>VDFB02022659.1:191822-285149 GCA_007258455.2 Sequoia sempervirens | reverse complement strand
TTCATATATTAACCTAATAAGACTAGGATGAAGAATATGATACCTCCTGGGATTTTTCTTATGGTCCTCAAGGTTATTACTCAATGAACATAACAGATAGTGAGGCAGATAAATCCATACCTTATGGTGGAAGTGGTTAAGAATGAAAAAATGATGACCATAAACTCTAGTGAATCTCCCATCCAGGGTGATATACTCCATAATAACATGAAGCACCTTTCTCCACAGTGCCTTGATGGTGTCAATTTCGAAATAGTTGTTGGAAATTAACTAGTTTCAATTTCTCCTTATCCTTTTAGGGAATTTGATTACTGCCTCATCAAAAAATCTTCTGTCGTGATAAAACTTCACACCCTCGGTAGACATTCTAGTCACCTCCCCTATAATTTTCTCATCCAATTCCACCTTTCTCCCAAAGAGGATTATTTCACCATTGTTCTAGTTCTTCTCAAAATAGTCCCTGGCCATAGTATTAGGCCCATGAAGTTTTTCCAAAAATGGAACCAGCCCACCTCTTACAATATGCTTCTAGACCTTATCATTCCTCGTGTGCACCTCATATCTTTTTGGCTCAACTCTTTTCCTTTCCCCCCCATTTTCGTTTGCACCTTACTGTAGAATCTACCAGCACCGAGCACTTGTTGCAGATTTATGCAACAATTCCAATGTACCCACAAAGCGTGCCCCTTTTTCTTCCCAGCTAAGTAATATGATGCAACCCCATCAAATCTCTTGATTTCGATGTACTTAGCCCCTTTCCATTTAATCATTAAATGTATTTTCCTCTTTCCCATGCATAACATCATAATCTAGTAAGGCCCTGACTTCAGCTCTCAAGTCCCTATAGTTCTGCCACATGTTCAATCCTTGCTTCCTTACCCTTTCATTCGCAAAGTAATTCACCACGCTGTTAGCTTCCCTGTAGACGTGTGATACTTTTACTTTGTCGAACTTGTCTAGAATAGACCTTGCTTCATCAATCCAATTCTTTATCGACCAAGAGGGGGGGCCTTCCTAAGAGACAATCAATGATATTTTTAGAATCTGCTTCTAGCCATAAATTTTTTATATTCAAATTATGAGAAAACTTTAGAACTTGAAAAGCTCCTATATCCTCCACCATATGGTTGGTTTGATGACCTATGGATATGGCCAGAACCACCATAAAATTACCATTTGAATCACTTAACACACCTCCACTTCTGGCCATGCTCGAATTTCCCTTCGCGACACCATCAAAGTTGGCCTTATACCAACCGTTTGGAGGAAAGGTCCAACACACACCCTCCCTACTTTTCTTGGCTGGCTTGGATGCTAAAGAAATGTCTACTTTAATATTCCAATCCTTTGCTATCATTAAATAATAGGGAGTACACACCATTGCTTCAAGGTTAAGAGCTTTTTGTTGAATCGCATTGAAGTTTTCCTTTATAAGCCTAAATTTTTTCTCAAAGACATTATTCTCTAGCATCTCTTTGTCCCTAAAAAATCTATTATTACGTTCTTTCCACACTCCCCAAACAACAAAAGGGAATATAAACTCCCATAACCTTCGAACGAAGGGATTATGAGTAGGGGCTTTCCATTGTAAAAAGAAATCTTCAATGGTCTGGGGGAATACCCAAGAGATATTCCAGAGGGCTAATAATCTTCCCCAAATTATGGAAACAAACAGGCAGTGGAGAAACAAGTGGTTAGCTGACTCTGCCTCACACTTGCAGAGGTAACATCTGTTGGGGATTTGAAATCCCCATTTACAAAGATTATCCACTGTAAGCACCTTATTTTGAAGCATAATCCAGAAGAAGATATTGACTTTAGGAGTCAAGTGTTTAATCCATGCTTTAGACTAGAAGGGAGGGGGAGCTTGGGAAAGGGACAACAAAGAGACAGCCGAAGAGACAAAGTAGTTACCCGAAGGGTTGTCCATCCAAACAAGAATATCATCCTACTGAGTCTGTCCCAAACTAATAGCCTTTAAGGAGGGTTGAAGATGAGCCAACTCCTGACTAATCACACATAAGTTCACCCAGTCTCCTTCATACCAATAATCTTTGACAAGCTCCCTAAAAGAAACTTTACATAACTTTTCCCATCTATTGAATCTTTCAATTTTGATGAGGGGTTCCTTAAAAAGCCAACTATCCTCCCAAAATATGGCTTGATTTCCACTTCTAATGTGCTATCCTATCCCTGATTCCAAAATTTTTCTACTAGCAATCATATCATTCTAGCAAGTTGAGCCACGAGGTAGGATAGGAGAGTCCAACAATTCTTTGAGGGACATACGGTCGACCATATATTTACTTCTTAAAATACCTTTCCATTCTCCACCAGACGAGAAGGATCTCCATATTTGTTTGGCTAGAAGAGTCTTACTCATAATTCTAATTTTTCTGAGACCTAAACCCCTAAAGGTTTTCGATTTGCAAAGCAAATCCTACCCTATAAGAGACATTCTCTTTCTTTCCTCCACTCCAGACTAAAGGAATTTTTTTGGATCTTTTCAATGGCCTTAGCATATTTAGTAGGAATTTTGAAAAGGCTTATAGCATAAACCAGGAGGTTCTGAAGAGAAGCTTTGAGAAGTTGAATTTTTCTGGCTTGGCTCAAAAGAGCTCCTTTCTATCCTGCCAACTTTTTGAACCTATCAACCAACGAACACCAAAAGGAATCAGGGGGTTTAAGGCATAATGGATGTCCAAGATAAGAAGAAGGTAAGGTTTTCACTCTACAACCAAGGATTCTTGCAATCTTGACCTGTCTATGCTCAGGGGTATTGAAGAAGAAAATGGAACTCTTCTGTCTTTTGACCATCTATCCAGTCGCCTTCTCATACATGTCCAAAGTTATTTTCAAAGTATTAGCCTCATTCACCGTAGATCTTCCCATCAACATAGTGTCATCAACAAACTGTTGGTGAGAACAAATTAGATTAGTGGAAGAAGGACTTAGACCAGCAAGAGACCTCTGTTCAATTAATATTTTAAGGTTCCTTCCTAGGGTTTCAACCATTATTGTGAATAGAATAGGTGAGATAGTCCATCACCCTATCTTAAACCTCTTAAGTTTTGAAAGAATTTGGAAGGAGATCCATTCACAATTATAGATGTGGAAACCATACTAACCAACTGATTCACCAACTGAATAACTCTGCTGCTAAAATCAAATACTCTTAGAATTTTAAATAAAAACTCCCAATCAACCCAGTCATAAGCTTTGGATATATCCAACTTAAGAAGAAACCCTTCAGTTTTAGATTCCACAAGTGAATGGAAATTCTCATGGACTGTGACTATAGAATCTAATATTTTCCATCTAGGTACAAAACCATTCTGCTGAGGGGAAATCAATGAAGGAAGGATAGAAAGGATCCTTGAAGTCAAAACCTTTGATATGATTTTATAAAAAGAATTGCAAAGACTAATGGGTTTGAACACATCAAACTCCATAGCCCCTGGTTTCTTAGGAATAAGGACCAAAAAAGTAGCATTTAGTTCCTTAAGGAGCCCTCTAGATCCAAAGAATTCCTTAACAACATTCACAACATCATTTTCAACAATATCCCAAAACCATTGAAAAAAGAACATAGGAAATCCATCAGGGCCGTGGGCCTTATTTCCTTCAAAAGAAAAGACAACTTTCATGATTTCCTCCTTAGAGGGGATGTTCGCAAGCTTTTCATTATCTTCCCTCTCAACAACCTTAGGGATAGCCTCTAATAAAAAATATTGGTCATTTTGATTGATTTCCCCATTCACCGAAAGAAGGTCGTTATAGAAGAGGACAACTTTCTTTTTGATGTCTTCCTCTTCCTCAAATCTCATTCCATTTACTTCTATGAAAGAGATTCTATTGGAAACCCTATGTTTAGAAGCAAATAAATGGAAGTACCTAGTATTTCTATCTCTAGTTGAAAGCCACAACACCCTCGATCTCTGCCTCCAGAACTCCTCTTTAGCTATTATATCATGCAATTTCACTAGCAACTCATTTTCTTTAACCTTATTATTTTCAATGTATCCTTCCTTATGAATTTTGTCCTAGATCTCCACAAGCTCCATTTGAAGTTTGGATTTAATACCAAAAATGTTTCTAAAGGAATATTTTTTCCAAATTCTTAAATTGTGTTTGACTTCTCTTAATTTTTTAGCAATTTTGAACATAGCAGTACCCGAAACATCAATATTCCACCATTTCTTAATTTCGTCAAAAATAAGGGGGTGGGACAACCACATTCTGTCAAATCTAAAGGGAGAGTTTTTCTTCACCTTTATAGGATCTTCCACAAAACTTATGGGAAAGTGATCCGACCCTACTCTAGAGAGAGCTTTAAGAGAGCAGAAATAGCTTATAAGCCACTTATGAGAAATTGGAGTTCTATCTAACCTTACTTGAATAAGTTCCTTACCAATTCTTCTATTCGACCATGTATACTGGGCCCCTTGCAAGTCCATGTCAATCAACTCCTTATTGTTGTAGACACCTAAAAATGACCTAGGCCTGCAAGCTTCATTTTTACCACTTTTGTCCTAGCATAATTATGACATTTAATTATGTCCTTGGTCCACATTCGACTATTGATTAAATAATTCATAATTATTTAATTAATTCATGTCATTTATTCTCATGATTATTAAATAAATAAATTTTATTTATTTATTAAATACCATTAATTGTCTAAGTCTTTTCCTTAATTAAATAAATCTCTTAATTTATTTAATTTCCTTTTGCATTTAATTCTTCGATTATTAAATAAATGAATTACATTTATTTATTTAATATGTCACTAATCCTCTTAATTAAATAAATTGATTAATTTATTTAATTAATTAGTCTTATCTGCTAAATTAAATAATTAAATTTAATTATTTAATTACCAATTAATATTCTTCTCATTTAAAAAAAATTAAATTATTTAAAATGTCATCTCAATCTGAATTGTCAGTCCATTTTGATAAATAATCTGAAAAAGATTATTTATTATCTCACAAAATCATTATTTTGAATTAATTTAATTCAAAATAGTAACTAATCTTCTAAAAATCAAGTAATTGGCCAGATTCTTGATTTTCTAAATCAAATCTTCAGTTCAAATCTTATATTCTTGATTTTTCGAATCTCACAAATCAGACAATCTTATCTTCTTGATTTTTCAAAAATCTTTATTTCTTTAATTAATTTCCTCATTTATTCTCCACCGTCGATCCGATTATCTGAGATATTATTCTGACCGTTCGATTAAGGATTTTTCCCTAACCCTAATTAGGGATTCTTAGATTTAATCTAGACCTCTCATTCTAGGTCTTTCGTAGAATTTAATCTCGTCCATCCACTCAAAATGACATTTTCTATAAAATGGAATTTTTCTCACTTTTGGATTATGCACAGACACATTACATTTTAAGCATTTGCATACTTAGATTTCATAGCAATTTCCATAGTCATTATATTTATTTGGTCAAATCTTGGCATTTGTTTAGGCATAGACATTGACAATTATAGTTATAGGCATAGGCATTTAGATATAGCATAAATCCTTCAAAGCTTGGTGTAGGACTTAGGCATTTGCAGATTTGCTCGCACGACGGATTTGAGGGCAACATCATCCAGCAAGCAAGAAGGTATTACAAAAGTGAATCATGGAAGTCTCGGCGATCAGGTATAATCGTTTTGTATTTTACTTCCTTTGTGTTTTGTAAGATCTTTGGGTTTCATTGTCATTTATTGATTTATTGCTAACACTCCTAATCAAACTTAAAAGAAATCCCTTGATTACATTGGTGAACCTGACTCCGTTTTTCTGGTTTTCCGTACATTTTTTTTTGTGTTTTTTGCTGTTTTGCAGGTACAGGTACGGAGTGAAGCAACTATTTTAAAAAAACATCGTGACGCATTTGATGCGTCGTGACACATTTGCCGACAAAAGAGCCACAATCACCCTGATAAGCCGCAACTGATATCTTGAATGACGCATATGATCAGTCGTGCCGCATTTGAAGTCCAGAACGACGCATCTGCTATGTCGTGCCACATTTGACTGGTAAAAACTTGCTTTCATTTTTGACATTCTGATTTTCAGATTTTAAGGTTTTTTTGGTTTTCTGGTCTTCTAATTTCCTAGTTTTTCATTCCTGCATGTTGGCTAGCTTAGGGTTTTGTGTTACTAATATTCGTTTGTAGCGTGTGGTAGTTACTATTTGGGTGTCGAAGATCATTGGATAAAGGAAACTACTAATATTTTGTCTGCAGATTCGAATGTCGAAGACAGAATAAAACATTGTGCTTGTTTTTTAGATTAGCAAACATTTAACTTTGGTGCACATAAAAAGAACAGTCATGTCTTATTTACTTGATTGTGTTTGCAGAATGGTAGGTGAGTATGCTCTCACTTGGTAAAAACCTCGTGATCAGAAAACCAGACCCATTCTTATCTGTTATTACCCTGACTTGGTATATCGGAGTATCCTCTCCACTCACGCTTTCAGGCGATCTTGAGTGTAAGAGAAACGGTTACCAACTCTAGAAATTGGGCCTGCCTGGGGATTTCATCACCCCAATGGGACTCAAACTGGCAATGGAGCTAAAGCCAAGCTACCCCCGACCGGTATATAAATGTAAACCTTAAGGGAAAACCTAAGGTTGCTTGTGCGGATGTGTCATACGGATGGAGTTGTACTCCCTTAAACCCTGTTGAGCTTAACCTCTTCAGGCTGGAGTGCCACCTTAATGGTGATTAATCTCTTGCCCCATGTATGGCCACTCGAATGGGGGTCTCTAACTAAAAACTCTTGTATAGAAATCCAAAATCCTTCTATTTGCTAGCGCAGCACCGGTCGGTGTGAAGGCATCCACACTTTCGCAATTTGTAGTAGAGGTGATCAGCTCGCCATGGGAGTTTCATGGGGGTTGGAAGCTTGGTTGGCATGAGAAGAGAGTGCACTGTAAGGGGGAGCCCATGCAGCCAAGCTTCTGAATTCACACGCTACAGATATGCGGTTGGGGAAACCCGTGTGGAATCTAGCGAATATTGTCACGGCCTAACCTAGGATTGTGCTTATTTGATGTGTGTTTGGTTACATTCAAAACGCTGTGTTTGTCAAGTGTCTTCTGGTTCTATCATAGTTCGAAACAAAACATTCTCCAAACAGATCAAAATTTCCATCAAAATGACAAGAAAATCATTTGGAAATTAAACTGAGTTGCATCTGTCGAACCACAACTAATTTTCTGTAATGCAACTACTCTGTTAAACCGCATTTGACACTTAGAACACCGCATATGTAGGCATCATGACACATTTGAACACTGAAAAGCCGCATATGCTAAATCAAGTCACATCTGACAGTCCAAAAGCCGCAATCGAAAAAATGAACCTCATTTGCTAAATTGTGACGCATTCGCAGCTTCAAACGACGCATTTGCCTGTCAAAATTTAAAACTTCACATTCAACACCTGAGGTCTTCAAATTTTCAACCATTTGTCAACCATTGTTTCCAGGGAGATTTTGTCAGAAACCAAACTTGAAATTGCTCAGAGTCTTGACCATTAGTTTGCATTCGTCACCATAGGTTTCATACTTCATTCTTTTTCGTTGCATACATTTGGCATTAGATTATCCCTAGGTTCACATTTTGCATACTTAGGATTAGGCAAATCTTAAGCACACTTTGCAAAGTCATTGTTTTCGAAATTAGGCCCTCTTGGACTAAGTTATCAAACCCCTTTTTTAGTCATTGTCCTCTTTTGTGAGATTTTTCCAACTCAAAAGTCTAGTTAGGAAAACTCACTAGTCATTTAGACCTTGTCACCTTGTCATTTTCAACAAAGTCCTTTGGCAATCAAAATCGAAAACAAAGTTCAAGCTTAGAAGTGCTTAGATAACCTTGTCTTACATTGCTACACATTGCATATCCTATTCGTGAAAATCCAAAAACATTAGTCATTCTAGTCGTCATTTTGAACTTAGACTTCACGTAGTGTCATACTTGCATTTAGTTGTCATTCCCATTTGAGCAATCTCATTTATGGTCGAAACTAGACTTCAAAAACAAAAGAGACAAATGGAAAACTTTCGACAAGACCCCACGTTTACTGTCAACAATCCTCCACATGACCCAAACTGGACCTTTTACGATCCATTTTCCAATTTAGACAATCAACCTCCAATGACAACGCAATCCTCATCAAACAGTCCATTGAACCATTCTTGCAAAAAGATGAAAATGGCCAACTACTTGAGGAAAACTTAGAGGCATTGGCACAAGACCCAGAGGCCTGTCAACTCGTTGAAACAATGGTCCGTCATGACAGAGACAGATTCTTAGCTATGCTCTTGAGTGAAGGAGCTAAGTTACCACAAGGATTTGACGTTAACACGCTAAATTTGACACCTCCTGACCCTAATGCCAACAACGCACATAACATGTCACATAGTGGTCAACTTCCAAATACTACGAGCAATACTTCCTTTGGGACCACAACGACAGTGCATACCACTCCCAACATCCCAAACACCCCCAACATCCCCAACACCACAAATATCATGACAGTCAATGCCACGACAGTAAATGCCACGGGGGCATCATCAAGTCACAACAATCCCCCCTTGACAGCTCCATCTACTACCATGAACACAACTTCGTCATATCCGTCCAGTGGTATTTCACAAAATCCTTCGGGAGGAGGCACAAGACATGTATTTATCCAAGGACAACAACAAAACGTTAACACGACAACACAGTCAAATGTCATTTCCTCCCAAGGTACAAACACAAACGTTCCCCTGGTACAAAATCAACAATTTACACAAGGTGGCCAAATAACACAACCCATGACATCATTAACACACCATAACATCCATGGTCATAACATCCCCCAAATAACAACACACATGGCTGGGGGACACATCCCAACCTACTCATCTAACATTCATACTCATCAACATGCACCCAATCATAACTTTCAATATCAACATACACCCAATCATAACCTTCAACACCAACATGCACCCAATCATAACTTCCAATACCAACAACATGTCAATCCGCACACGTCATACATACCACAACAATCCATACCACCACAATACACCAATATTCACGCACAACAAATAGGAACACATGGTGTACCAGGTAATCCAACGTACAGAAACATAAACGACCCTGCGGTGGACGCCCTCAAAACAAGAATGAGGGATGTAGAGAAAACCATCCAGAACATGTACATTTCAGGCAAGAAATTAGAAATATCATATGACCTGAATGTATACCCATTTGACACGAGCTTATACATGCCTCCATTTTCGCTAGGATACGTGTCACCCAACTTCACAAAATATAGAGGCAAGACAAATCCCATTGAGCATGTTCGCGAATTTGCAACCAATTGTATGGACATCGCCTATGAACAAACATACTTGATGAGACTTTTTTCTAAAAGTCTGGCAGGTCAAGCCCTTGAATGGTTTTCAACTCAAAAGGATATTCAGACATGGGATGAGCTTAAACAAAAATTCATAAGAAATTATGCGTACAACATCGACATGGATACCTCTATCACTAGCTTGTGCAATCTCACGCAAGAGGATGCAGGTGAGACATTTATCCCATTCTTTCAAAAATGGAGAAGCCTCGCTAGTCGATGTCACATTGACATCCTCGAAAGGGAAAAAGTTGACATGTTTATCCAAATACTTCTAGGGCCCCTAAAATTTGCATTGCAAATACATTGTTGCACAAACTTCACAGAATTAGTTGAAAAAGGGGTCCAGATTGAGAAAGCTCTTATCGCAAAGGGAGAACTGAGATATGGTTCCAAAAACATAAACGTCAATCCACCCACCGACAAAAACAAATATTGGGTTAAAAATAAGCACGTTACAAATGACGGTGTTGTCGACGCCAAGACTGCAAACACTGTAGGTCCTGTATTGGCCCTGAAAGGGGTTCAACAACAAAACAGACCAACAACAACATTGAAACCTCCTCCCAATACTTCTTCAAACAACCAAAGCGGTCAAAACAATCAGGGACAATACCATCAGATGAGACAATTTCCTAGGGGTCACACATACACCCATTTGGGTGAACCCATTGAAGAAGTCCTTAGGAAATGCATCCAGCATGGGGTCATCATACTTCTAGAACCAAAACCGTATGACCCAGGACAATTCAAACCAGCATGGTGGAATGACAATGCACTTTGCGAATACCATCGAGCAAAAGGGCATACAACCTCTAACTGTCGACAATTGAAAAACATAATACAAGATCTTATCGAAAGTCGCACCATCGAAGTAGGTGGATCACAATTCACCTCCAATTCAGATCATACTATCCACAAGAATCCACTGCAGGACCATGGTTCTCATAATGCTTCCACTTCAGGTCCACAGAATCAAGCTAACTTCGCCCGAGCCAAGTACGATTCTTCTAGTGGACCAATTATAAATAATGTCTGAACTGACGATGTGTGCATCAATACCATTACGGTCAAGAGAGCACCCCAATGTAATGCTACTACTCGAAGTGGCAAGGTCACTATAGCTGGTCCACCTCCTGCTAGACAAGCCAAAATCACTATACCAGGCCCATCTAGTAAACAATCACAACCTGCTCCATCTGCTAAATAGCCAAAACCTGTCCCAACCACACAGCAATGGAAACCCAAAAGTCAATTCAACCTTATCGACCAGCTAGGAAAAACTCCCATGCAAATATCTATCCTTGAGCTGCTTCGTATCTCTCCCGCACACAAATAAATCCTAGATAAAACTCTCCTAGAGTCATTAGTCCCCAAGGACATCGATGTCAATCAATTTGAAACTATGGTGGGATATCTCACTATGCCGTACCACGTCACCTTCTCGGATCAAGATTACTCATCACCTAAAACCAACCACAATGATGCATTGCACATAGAAACTTTTTTCCACAAGCACAAAGTTAGACGAGTTTTAGTAGATGGCGGAGCAAGGTTGAACATATGCTCCCTCAAACTGGTTAAGGCTCTAGGGTTCTCTGATGCATGCGTAGACCCAACAAAAAGTATAGTGATCAAAGCATACAATGATGAGGAACGCTCTTCACGGGGCGTTATCTCTCTCCCTATTAGAGTGGGACCGGTCATTGTAGACACAACCTGCCAGGTCTTGGATTTGGAACTACCATATAACATCTTACTTGGCTGTCCATGGATTCACGCCTTAAAATCCATTCTGTCTACATACCACCAATGCCTAAAGTTTCCATTTGACAGCACAAAAGTAACCATATACGGAGACCCTGACCCTTTCCAATACTGTACAAACTTAAGGGGTATCTCCGAAAACTGAGTACCTATTAACTAAGAAGCACCTGGCTCCTCATCATCCAAGTATATTGACCCTTCCACACTCACGTCATCTTCCACATCCGCTCCATCCACGTCTTCTGCCATACCACCACCTTCCACCAGCCCTAAGACTGAATCAACTATCAAAATCCAGGACCTCGGCTACGGAGAGTTCAAACTAAATACAACATACAACATAACAACAATACCCACGTCTCCAAAGATATATGGTCAGCCATGTTTCAGAATGGAACCTCAAGAAACCTTCAAAGTTCCACCGAATACAGTTTTTATCAAGTGGGGAGACATGAGTGAGGAGGACCTTGCTGACATCACATGATGGATCTATAAGGATATTGTCACACTACCCCCATTACCAGTTCAAAGATATGGCAAAGGTTATGACATAATGAAGGCCAAAGGCTACAATGGTACTAGTGGCCTAGGAAAAAATAAAACTGGTCGAAGGGAACCCATAGAAACTTTTCAAATTCTGAAGTATCTTGGATTAGGGTTTGGATCACCCGACAATGACGATCGACATACCTATGGACTTTCAAATGAGCAAGTACCTGCTTCGGATAGTGTCAAGAAGACTAGGGAAACCCTCACCGAAATGGAGTCCCATGAGTGGGAATTTGGCTCAGAACGATCCCTAAGTGACTGTTGTCTTGATGATTTGTTTGTCGAACCAGGGGAACTGACCTTTGAACAACGGTTTTGGCAAACATTCAAAATTGAACAGGCACCAAATAGTCAAAGTCCTACTACCACCTCCCATGCCGTACAACACCCATCATCTGAACCTCATCAGTCCAATCCATCCAAGGTATCAGACAACATTGACAACCAGGGCTCTAAAACCTTCACTCCCTATTTTGACAACGAATATGACACTAGTGAAGGAGAATATTGGATAGAGTCCGATGTCGAGTTGGATGATGATAATCTCATATACAACATCATAGAGTCTGTCTACATGCTGTCCGCATCCTCACCACAATTTACCAGCATTGACGATGGCATCTCCTTAGTTTACCCTGAGCTAGTCGATTGGGACCAATAAGGACCGCCAGTTCTGGACACATTTCAGAATGATGAGGCAATTGCCGAATTCATGGGATTACGAGAAGGCATACCCAGTGGGGACCAAAAATCAAGATTCTCCATTGATTTAGACCGCATGACATACTTCGGCAAGACTGCTCCATCCTCTAGTCGCAAAAGTAAAAGTAAAAATAAATTAAAAAATGAAACGTCTCTAGGTGAAAACCGAAAGGCACCTCTTGACGATAAAATAGTAAAAATAAAGGACGTATCTGCGGGTGAAAACCTCTCTGAGGCGCCCAAAGATGGAGGACTGGACTTTCTCCCTGTGCAACAGGAGAAATCAGCTATGCTTATTGAGGACACAATAGAGGATAACATTTCAACTGCAGAAGACCCCAAGATGGTCCTCTTTGCTGTGTCATTGACTGACGAAGAGAAACCAGAATTTCATAAATTCTTTGCAGAACGAAAAAATCAATTTCGCATGGTCCTATGCTGACATGCCAAGATTGGACCCAGAACTGGTTTTGCATCATCTGCCACTATTACCTAATGCTAAACCAATCAAGCAGAAGTTGCGTAAAATGCATCCCTAAGTTGCCCTATTGGTCAAGGCCGAGTTAAAGAAATTGTTAGATGCCAGATTCATAAGGTCTATTGACTACGCTGAATAGATTTCTAATCTGGTCCCAGTCACAAAGCCAAATGGGTTGATCCGTGTATGTACAGACTTTCGAGACCTAAATAAAGCATGTCTAAAGGATGACTTTCCTTTGCCAAACATTGACATCATAATGGACCTTACAGCAGGATGTGAGATGCTATCCCTCATGGATGGTTTCTCCGGCTATAATCAAATCCGCATTGCTCCTGAGGATCAACACAAAATGGCATTTACTTGCCCATGGGGTACATACTGTTGGAACGTCATGCCCTTTGGTCTCAAAAATGTAGGTGCCACATATCAAAGGGCTATGACCATGATCTTCCATGACATGATGCACAAAATAATGGAGGATTATGTAGATGACCTCTTGGCCAAATCAACAACAAGGAAAGATCATTTGAAGGTACTCGACACAATTTTCAAGAGACTTGAAGAGTACAAAGTTTGATTAAACCCTAAGAAGTGTGTTTTTGGGGTCACATCAGGTAAACTCTTGGGGTACATAGTTTCCTGAAGAGGAATAGAGGTCGATCCGACAAAGGTCAAAGCAATCATAGACATTCCTTTTCCTAGAGGAATCAGTGAACTCAGAACTCTGCAAGGCAGAGTACAATCTATCCAGCGTTTCATAGCCCAATTGGCGGATAAGTGTCATCCGTTTCAGTATCTGTTGCACAAGGGTATCCCCTTTGTATGGACAGATAAATGTCAAGAGGCCTTCCAACAAATCAAAGATTACCTACTGTCAACACCAGTCCTCATGCCTCCTATTCATGGAAAGCCATTAATTATATACATCTCAACTACTAGTTCAACATTGGGGGCATTGTTGGCACAAAATGATCATGAAGGAAAAGAAAGAGCAATCTATTACATCAGTCACACACTGATAGGGTATGAGTTGAACTACACATACATTGAACGTGCATGCCTCGCTGTTGTCTTTGCGTCCCAAAAACTACGACACTATATGCTCAGTCATCAGACACAGCTGGTCGCCAAGATTGATCCACTAAAATATCTCTTAAGTCGGGCGGCATTAACAGGTCGGCTGGAAAAATGGGTCATGATACTAAGCAAGTATGACATACAATATGTCGAGCGTAAGGCAATAAAAGGGCAGGTAATAGCAGATCAGCTGGCAGATGCACCAATCCAAGTCACTCATCCACTAGTAACTGATTTTCCTGATGAGTCCATTTTTCATGTGGAACCGGCGGCACCATGGAAGCTATATTTTGATGGGTCTCATACTGGTCATGGCTCAGGCGCTGAAATCTTGTTTATCACACCACAGGGGGATTCAATTCCTAAGTCATTCAGGATCGCTTTCCCTTGTACAAATAAAATTGCCGAATATGAAGCACTAGTCACAGGTCTCAAGTTGGCAATCAAATGGAAAATTCAGACGCTGCTTGTATTCGAGGATTCCCAGCTCGTGATCAACCAAGTGAATGATGACTATGAAACAAAGGATGAGAAGTTGCTTCCCTACAAGAGGATGGTGGATAGTTTCCTGACATACTTCCAATTGATTTCTTTTGAACAAATCCCCAGGGCACATAATAAGGCAGCTGATGCAATGGCTACTATTAGTTCTCTCTTGGACATCCCTAAAAATGTGTCACAATTTGAGTTCTTAGTAGAACAGCTCTTGATACCGGCGTATGATATCCCAGAATTAGAAATGGTTTGTGAACTTGTTGGTCCCAACTCTCCCTGGTATCAGGACATTTACGACTACCTAAAGTCTCAAACCCTTCCACTGAACCTGTCCAATAACCAAAGGAAGTCCTTCATTAGGAAATCTGCAAGGTATGCCATTGTCAGTGACACCCTTTACCGCCGTAGTTTCGACGATACCCTCCTTAGATGTCTTGACACCGACGAAGCATGTACGACCTTACGAGAAGTGCACGACGGTATATGCGGATCTCATTCGAGTGGTCCTACTCTGGCTAAGAAAGTAACGAGACTCGCGTATTATTGGCTAACAATGGAAAAAGATGTAATTGAATATGTCAGGACTTGTCGCAAATGTCAAATTCACAGTGATTTGGTCCATGCTCCAGCACAAGAACTTTGGCCGATCACTTCTCCTTGGCCCTTTGCTCAATGGGGACTCGATCTCGTGGGTAAGATTCATCCAACCTCATCTAATGACCACAAATTCATTATTACTGCCACTGAGTATTTCACAAAATGGATTGAAGCCATCCCATTGACATATATTATTGACAAACAAATATTGAAGTTCATCCTTAACTACATCATTTGCCGGTATGGCCTTCCACAATCCATCATCACTGACAACAGACGTCCATTTAAAAACCAAGATGTACATGAGTTATGTGAGCGATTCCATATCCAACACCACTTTTCATCTCCATACTACCCACAAGGAAACGGCCAAGCTGAGGCGTCCAATAAAACCATTGTCAAAATTCTCAAAAAGACTGTCAATGACGCTGGCCGTGACTAGCACATACAACTCAACCCTGCTCTATGGGCTTACCGAACTAGCATTCGTACGCCTACAGGGGCCACCCCATTTTCCCTAGTCTTTGGCGCTGAGGCCATCTTACCCATTGAGGTCGAAATTCCTTCGCTACGAGTCTCCCTAAAGGGTCTAACTAATGAAGAGGAGTACCAACAATCACGCTTGCATGAGCTGGAAATGCTGGAAGAAAGAAGAAAAATTCACTGAACCATCTCCAAGCATATCAGAACCGTCTTTGTCGTAGCTACAATAAAAAAGGTTATGGTCAAAAAGTTTGACATTGGTGACCTAGTTCTCATGTAGAACCCCAAGAACCAAGCAGACAGAGAAAAGCCAGGAAAATTTGAACCAAACTGGCTGGGTCCATACATTATCATATCTTCTTTTGGTTCTGGAGCTTATGAACTAGCAACTCCAGATGGAGAACAATTGACAGAGCCCATCAACAGTTTACATCTTCGAAGTTTCTACGCATAACATCAAAGGATGGAGCTGCAAACCATAAAATATAAAAAAAATTGAAAAATTAAAAAAATGTTGCCCTGATGAAAACCTGGCAAACAGGCATCTTGGTGACACCAAAAAAAATAAAAATAAAAAATCAAAAAGTTAAGAAAATAGTAAAGAGAAAAATGATTCGTTCAATAGTGAAAACCTGGCAAACAGGCACTTTGGACAGGTACCATGGTGAAAACTTGGCAAATAGGCGCCATGCATAATCAATCATTGCTCTGCCATCTACTGTCACTTTGTCTAACTTGGCCTAGGATAAAAGGTATTATCGTCATTATTACGCAAATCGCCATCACATTCTAACATACCTGTCATAGTGGATAAACGATTGCAATCAAGTCCTGACGACTGTCCATCTAGTAAACCAGCAACATTCTGTCCGTGTTCCTTAAAAATGGTTAAGTCTTGGACCTGATTGGGGGCAAAATCTTTATCATGAAATTGTAGTGGATGTCGCACATGATCTTGGCAATTGGAAAAAAGTCCTGAAAAAAGACAAAACATCGAAAAAAGTTCTGAAAAAAGACAAAACATCGCAAAAAGTCCTGAAAAAAGACAAAAACATCGCAAAAAGTCCTGAAAAAAGACAAAAAACATTGCAAAAAGTCCTGAAAAAAGACAAAACATTGCAAAAAGTCCTAAAAAAAGACAAAAACATCGAAAAAAGTCCTAAAAAAAAGACAAAAAACATCATAAAAAAGTCCTGAAGAAAGACCTAAAAATCATAAAACGTCTTGAAGAAAACCACAAACAAAAACATCAGACTACTCAAAAAGCGCAAGCACATTGTCATCTCTTGTCAAAGTCAGTCATATCAATCAGTCTTTTTCATTTATCCGAACTACGTTGTCTCTGCGCATTTGCTACGTAGGTAAGACTCACATTTGAGTCCCCGAGACATTAGGTCAGTCCATTTAGATTTGTCAAAAAAAAATCATGATTCAAACTTCTGTCTTGTGGAAAAAGTCATTGGTCGTGTCGAACTACGAGGTCTCTGAGTGTACGATGTAGGCAAGGCCATCTATCGATGGGCCCCCGAGGCCACATTAGGTCAGTCCATTAGGGTTCATGACATCACACTGGCACACAAGACAAAAAGTCTTCAAGGCAACACAATTTTTTTTCCCAAACGAACGAAACTCATCAAGCAAATCATGACAATCAGTTAGACATCACTCATATCATCAAGGCAATATTGGCATATAGTCAAACACAAGTCAAACTCGGTCAAAGCAAGTCAGATCATCATAAACCAGTTAAACTGTCAAATTTCGGTTAGTCTTCAGATGAGTCCTGAATGATAACCTCTGTCATTTACGCCTTAGGATGTGTCCTTCCTAGGCATCATCATCGTCATTTGACATTTTGAGTGATCCTCTTAACATCTAAAGATCACTCTTCGTGACATTAGTATTCTTCAGATGTGTCCTTCTGAAGAACAAACTCTGTCATTTATGCCTTAGGATGTGTCCTTCCTAGGCATCGTCATCATTTAGAGGGACCCCTTATGACTATCAGGGATCAAATCCTCTCATCATCGGCATTATTCAGGATGTGTCCTTCCTGAATTCACCAATTCTCAACATTTTCCAAGGTCATCAAAACTTTAAACATTTTGACATCTCGACATTATCAAACATGGCATCTTGGCATCAGAACAATGGATATCCAGACGCACTTGGCAAGCACTTGACAATTGTCTTTTAGTTTTTATCATGATATTAGTTTTTCAGCGAGATCCCACTAAGCAGGATTTAGAGAAGTAGCGACGTATCATGTCAATTGACACGCATGACTACTAGTTTCTCAGCAAGGTCCTGATTTTGGGATTTAGAAAAACAACGACATATCGTGGTAAGGACTCTATTTTGTTTTGTATTTTGACAATCATGCTACTAGTTTCTCAAGGATGTCCTGGAAACAGAATTTAGAGAAGCAACGACGTTTCATGATTTGTCCTTGGTCTTTTTTTCTGCATGTGGTTGATTATGGCAAAAAGACTGGGGCGAGCACGCTCCTAGTATGAGTCATGATCATCCTTGTCTATGACTGTCTGTCTTACGTGATGGTACGACCTTGCACACCTTGATTTATGTCATATCATGGTGTTTCTTGGCCATTACGATAGTCTACCCAATGATGATTAAGAGCAATAAATACTAATGTCCTATGGTAAAGTTTTGAAGGATTTGGTCTAGGAATTAACATGCATTTTCATTAGTCTGGTCATCTTCTCTCCTTCGATCTGGTCATCTTCTCTCATCAGCCTCATCGTCTTCTCTCGTCCACCTCATGATGATATCCTATGACATCCAAAAACATAAGTGCATACATGATCATATAAACACTGCATTAGGTCCATACATACAACATCCACAGCATCAAATCATATACATAATCACAAACATTGCATTAAAATAATCATCAACATTGCATCTTTTACTAAAATACATTATGCACATCATTATCATCATCATCCCATATAAATAAGCATTGCATTATCATGGCATCAATATCACAACATAAGCATCATAGGACATACATGGCATCATAAACTAACATCATACATCATACATATCATAAAACAGTAAATCAAAGAACATCATATAACACATGTAGGTTGCATCAAAATTGCATCATCATATAGTATTATTTCAAAAATGTACAATGTCACAGGATAAAGTCATGGGATATCCCAAAAATGGAGTTCGTAGGCTCAAATAATATACATAGTGTGTCATAATAACAAAATGCCCCTAGGGTAGACTCTCATCATCCCCTCGTGGTGAAGAATGTGGCAGCGGCAACTCTGTCACTGGTACTGAAAAAATAGGAGGACCTGTCGCAACCTCTGCCTATGCCACTGATGGAGTTGCAAAGGATGGTGTCATCTCAACTATAAAGGACATCTATGATGTCACTGCTGCCTGACTCTGAGCAGTAGATGGATCACCAACTGGTGGCTATACCTGTGCTGATCTCTGTACTGAACCAGTTGACCTAGGACTAGGAGTATGTTGGCGCGAATGATGTGACCTGTGCCCTGAAGTGTGCCCTGTCGAGGTAGACCCTCTGACACTAGTATGACTCCTTCTGCCAGTAGCACTGCCTGATCTATGACCACTGCCTGTCCTCGACTGTGACCATGACAAAGTTGGATCCCGTCGCTCTGGTGGCACTGCCTGCTCGTACAAAGTCCTGTACTGCCCCAGTCTCGTGCTCACCCTAGCCAACTCCTGGGCCATATCACCCATGGGTCATGAACATAAAGCCGCGAACTCTGTACACCACTGGGCTGCATCCTGCTGGCGGATCACTGCCTGATCTCGCTCTACCTGAGCTACCTCTAGCTCTCTCTACAGTGCCCTGACCTGTGCCAAGCTGACATCCAATCTCTGCTGAAGGTCTACCATCCTCTGATTTGCAGTAGCATCCTCGGGTAATCTGGAGGATGGTATCTCCTCCTCTCCCTCCACCATCTACCATCTGAGAAGTCTCTCAGCCTCATCCATGGCGTCGTCCTCGTCATCATCATCCTCTGCCTCCTCCTCCTCCTCCTGCCCTCCCACCTTTGCCTCCTCCTCCTGCCCTCCCACCTCCACCTCCTCCTCCTGACCTCCCACCGCCAACTCCTCCTGCCCTCCCACTGCCACATCCTCCTCTTGTCCTCCCTCCTCTCTCTCCCCCTCCTCACCAACCTCGGGGATAACATCTAGTGCTACCCTCGCCACATGTGGGCGCACTCTCCGGGCCTGTCTCTGCCCATCCCATTGTCGTCTCCGGCCATCTCTGCCATCATCTCTATCTCTGCCTCTGTCTCCACCCCTACCGCCATCTCTGCCTCCGTCTCCACCTCGCCCTCCATCTCTGCCCCCTGCCTCTGCGTCTCCCTCTGCCTCCATCTCTGCCTCTGCCACCTCGCCTGGCTCGTGGCACCCGTGGAATAACTGACCGTCTGTCCACTGGTGCTGGCCCATCCGAATCTGTCAAAGGCACTGGCCTGTGTGTCTACCACCATAAATCATAAGCTACGGTCGTATCAGGATCCGCTGCTCCTCCCGTCCAACCCTAGGCCTGGGCTACTAGCCTGTCTATCTGCTGCTCTGCAAATGCCACGGGGATAGCTGGCCCCCACCCGTACTCCTTGGATGATCGAGCATACTTCGCTGTCCCTGCTGGCACATCCTGCTGCTCTCCAAACTGTCTCAAAACACGCTGCGACAAGTACATCTCAATAATCAGGGACATCTGCACTGTCTGTCCAATCAGGTACCTGAACTGCCTACACAGGCTCAAGTGCTCATCCTCGTCATCCCACTGACCACAATCTCGGTACGACCTCTAGATAAAGGATATCATCGTGTCGATACGATGCCGCCACCACCCTGTCTTGCCCATATGGGTCTGCTGTAATGCACCTGCATAATAGTACGCATAGGGCATACCATCGGCCAACTGCGGTCTCTCAATGGGAGGTTGAAATATCGCAATGTGCTCCCAAGCCCAGATCATCATCAGGGTCGTCCCACAGGAGATGCTCTCTCCTCTCCTATACACAACATCATGTAGCTGGTGATAAAGTGTCCCCAGTAAACAAGGACCCCAAGCATAAACAGTCCTGTCTTGCCTCATGCCCACTAGGACGTCTCCCCAGCCAATAGGGAACCCGTGTCCCCGCCGGTCGGGAACGAAAATACCTGCAATCATAGTTGCCAAGAATGCATCAAAGTGCCCATAGTGCTCCGCCATGAACTCCTATCGGATCTCATAGCCTTAAATCCCCAGTCCTGCACCCTGATCTCGATAGTAGGCACAAAAAGTTTGGTCACTGTGCCGAGGGTCGTAGACGATCCATTCCCCATGAATCGGCATTCACAAAATACGGTAGACATCCTCTAAGGTGATGGTAGCCTCACCCGTCGGCAAATGGAAGGAGCAGGTCTCTGAGTGCCACCGCTCACACAATGCCATCAGCAGACCCCTGTTCGCTCGAATGGCGGGCATGAACGCAGCATAGAATAAACCTAGTCGCATCAATCACCGCCGCTCTCGCGGGCCCAACTGATCGGCGAACCGAAAGGTGGTCGGTCTGCTTTCTCTCGTATAGATAGGGGCAACCTACCTCTGCAAAAAGATGAACAATGCATCAGTACTTTTTGGACAACTGTCGGCATCATGAAAAGCATCTAAGGATACACAAACATAGAAATCAAATGTGGTCAAGGTAAATTGCAAATGCGTCGCATTCAGGCAATTACGTCGTACCGTACATCAAATGCGTTCCAAAACAAAAAATGCGTCGCATGTTCATGCTTGCGTTGTAGACTTTGACGAATGCATCGCATTAAGGCAGTTGCGTCGCAAAAACACAATTGCGGCATTGAAAATAGCGAGTGCATTGCAATATGACAATTGCGGTGTTCCAACAGTCAGTTGTGACACGATAAGTCAAATGCGTCGCATATATTGTCAAATGTGGCACAACCGACCGCTCTACCCTAATTTGTCTTGGCACTTGTGTCGTGATGCATCAAATGCGTCGAACGCGCAGACGATTGTAGCTTACGCGAACGAAGTTGCGTCACGGCGCAGACATTGTTGGTCCTAGAAACTTAAATTTGGCACGCAAAACGATAAAATGACAAAGTGATTTAAAGGTACATACCGTTGGCTCTTAGCCCTCTGGTCGCCTGAAGGTCCTCACGATCTCCCCGCGGTGCTCTGACACTGGAATCACCATCCTCGCTGCTGTGCCTTTCGCTCTGAACTCTCGAATTTCGCAAGGTAAATAGTGAATATGAATTGACTTTTACCCCTTGGTTAACCTATTTATATGGTCAAAATGACATTTTTCAAACAAGGTCAATACTGGAGGCTCATTTGACCACCTTTGACTTCCTCGTTAGTTGCGTTAAACGTGTCGGAATCTGAAACCGACCGTGCCATTATTTTTCTGGGCATCAAATGGATTTATCGGGACCCTTTGCAATTTTTTTTGTCGCTGACCCAAAATTTGAAAATTTCCCGAGGGGGCAATGATACTCTGTACCTTTACTGGGGCATGACTTTGACTTATTTTCTTTGTCACAATGTGACAAGCGACATTATGACAAAGAGGGGAAAAATGTAGACACCTAAAATGACCTAGGCCTGCAAGCTTCATTTTTACCACTTTTGTCCTAGCATAATTATGACATTTAATTATGTCCTTGGTCCACATTCGACTATTGATTAAATAATTCATAATTATTTAATTAATTCATGTCATTTATTTGATGATTATTAAATAAATAAATTTATTTATTTATTAAATACATCATTAATTGTCTAAGTCTTCCCTTAATTAAATAAATCTCTTAATTTATTTAATTTCCTTTTGCATTTAATTCTTCCTGATTATTAAATAAATGAATTACATTTATTTATTTAATATGTCACTAATCCTATTAATTAAATAAATTGATTAATTTATTTAATTAATTAGTCTTATCTGCTAAATTAAATAATTAAATTTAATTATTTAATTACCAATTAATATTCTTCTCATTTAAAAAAAAATAAATTATTTAAAATGTCATCTCAATCTGAACTGTCAGTCCATTTTGATAAATAATCTAAAAAAGATTATTTATTATCTCACAAAATCATTATTTTGAATTAATTTAATTTAAAATAGTAACTAATCTTCTAAAAATCAAGTAATCGAGCAGATTCTTGATTTTCTAAATCGAATCTTTAGTTCAAATCTTATCTTCTTGATTTTTCAAATCTCACAAATTAGGCAATCTTATCTTCTTGATTTTTTGAAAATATTTATTTCTTTAATTAATTTCCTCATTTATTCTCCACCGTCGATTCGATTATCTGAGATATTATTCTAGCCGTTCGATTAAGGATTTTTCCCTAACCCTAATTAGGGATTCTCAGATTTAATCTGGACCTCTCCTTCTAGGTATTTCGTAGAATTTAATCTCGTCCATCCACTCAAAATGACATTTTCTATAAAATGGCATTTTCCTCTCACTTTTGGATTACGCACAGACACATTACATTTTAAGCATTTGCATACTTAGATTTCATAGCAATTTCCATAGTCATATTTATTTGGTCAAATCTTGGCATTTGTTTAGGCATAGACATTGACAATTATAGTTATAGGCATAGGCATTTAGACATAGCATAAATCCTTCAAAGCTTGGTGTAGGACTTAGGCATTTGCAGATTTGCTCGCACGATGGATCTGAGGGCAACATCATCCAGCAAGCAAGAAGGTATTACAAAAGTGAATCATGGAAGTCTCGGCGATCAGGTATAATCGTTTTGTATTTTACTTCCTTTGTGTTTTGTAAGATCTTTGGGTTTCATTGTCATTTATTGATTTATTGCTAACACTCCTAATCAAACCTAAAAGAAATCCCTTGATTACAATTGTTGATGAAGTAAAAAAGATCAAATTTACTCTCCTGATTCACCTGAGAACCTACAAATTTCTCCTCATTTAGAAAGGGAGTATTAAAATCACCCATTACTACCTAATGGTCATTATCAAAAATCCTATGGAAAGTAGAGAGCTCATTCCACAAAGATTTTCTATCTCCTTTCCCATTGGGAGCATAGATATTCGATTGAATCCAACTAAATTTGTCTCTGATATGTGTGAATTTAGTAGCCACATGATTATTTCTCTCCAGCAAAGATTCCACTTTAATAATGTTCTGGTTCCAAAAGGTAGCAATTCCTCTTGACGCACCATCTAAACTATTTCCTTGGATCCCACAGTTATGAAACATTTTGATCTTCTCCACCTTTTCTTTGGATATTTTAATTTCTTGGATGAGGAGAATATCAGGTTTATGATCCCTAACAAAATTGTGCAAAACATCCCTCTTGTGAAGGCTATTGAGCCCTCTTATATTCCAAGACATAATCTTCATATCTTACCAGGGGATTGGAGAATCTCCGGAATGGTCTTTTGAACACCATCCGCTATGTCTTGAAAGCTTTCATGCTCTCTCTGCTATTTTCCTAATCTTCTGCCTTGGCTAAACTTAGTATCTCCACAATCCACCTTTGCTCTTGTTCTGGTAGAACTCCACTCAAAGTATTCTGATGTTTTCTTTTCTCCTTCTTTTTCTTAGAATGAGAGAGGAATTCTTCCCAATTAGTATCTTCTTGGCTCTCCATCTCTTTGCTAGATTCCCATTCCTTATCATACACTCTTATTTTCTCCCAAGGGGGGGTATCCATCTGGCCATTCCTAAGTTGATTCAAATTATCACTCGAAAGTTCGGTGTTCTGGCTCAGATTCTCAAAGGTGTCCTTGAGAAAATCTAGAGTTGTTTTTTCCCCGAGTTTAAGAGGGTCACTCGAAGGGGAAAATTCTATAGAGGAAGTATTCAAGATAGGAATGCCAATATCCAGAGACAAACCCTAGATAAGAATATCCTCCAATCTAGGATACCCATTTTCTTTGCCTTCTGATAAGATCTTAAGAGTGGAGGAAACAAAGTCCCCATCCCTTTTACCTTCCCCCACACTCTCCAAATTTTTTTCATCATCTTCCTTAGGACCAACATTATCTTCTGCCCCTGTTTGGTGATTCTTCTGCACATTAAGATCCTTAGGTTCTGTTTCATCATTTAAGTTAGAGGTATTCCTATGAGATTCTTGTTTCCTTCCAGACTCCTCATTAAGGGTATTGGTATTGCTTGCTTGTCCTTCCCCATCAGATTTCTTTCTCCAGACAGTCTTAGGGTTGGGCTGGTGGTTATCTTTTTCTTTACTGGCATTCAATGGATATTTCTTAGTCCAATGCCCCATTTTTCTACATTTAAAGAAAGCAAAGGGAATGGAATCAAACTCTATAGTTTGCATCCAGGTTCCCAACTTTGAATGAATATCTATCAAAGAAGGAAGGTCATCATTTTGTGAAACTCCCACATAGATTCAAGCAAACACCAACCGCTTTCTAGTTGCTATCATAGGGTCAATAGACAAGAGCTCTCCAAAAGAATTAGCAATGTCGTTGAAAATGTCCTCATTCCAGTATTCCAGAGGGAGACCAGGGAGTCTAGCCCAAACTAGAACGTTCTAAAAAATAGAGTCAGAGAGATCCAAACAACAGGTCCACTTCTTGAGGGCCAGGGAATATTTTCCTATGACCCAAGGTCCACCACTCCTCACAGCCAAAATATCCTTCTTGCAGGTGAACTCAAAGGCAAAGAAACCTCTAGGAAGAGAATCCATCGTAACCTTCCCATTGGTTCTCCACTTATTTTTGACAAACTCCCTAACCACCTCAACATTTTGTCTAGGGCCCATGAACTTTCCAACCAAGACTTTTTCCATCAAAGCAATATTATGATCAATAATAGGACCAGACATAGAGATGGAAAACTTACCTTTCACTGGGTTAGAAAAATTATTCACTGGAGGGAAAATCGATTTACCATTTGGCTTAACACCAAACAACGAAGACCAAGGTTTGCACTTTTCTCCTTCCCTAACAACGATCCCTACCACTTCATTGGAAATTTTTCCCTTTTCACCTTTTTTCCTTTAGGGGACCCCCCCAGGTTTGTCTTTCCTCCCGGATCCACCTGAATTTTGTTTTCGGTGTCCTCATTAGATTCATCCTTACCTTTCTCCTCGCTCGGAACATGCACTGATTCTGCTTGGGATTCCTTAGATCCTGCTCCACGACCTGCTCCATTGTTTAGAGATTCGAAATCCTACTTTTCCCGCCCGTGCTCCACAGTCCCGCCCATCTCTCTCCCTTATTGAAATGGGAATAGCTTGTTAAGTTATTTTATGTAAAGTTAATTTGTAGACTTAGAAAGCTCATATGTTATACCTAGGATTAGAATATCCATTGAAGGGGGTAGCTTATGCTTTTTCTTATGCTTTGATGGTAGAGATACCATTGAGTTTTGGGGAAAGGGAATAGGTTATTTCTGAGGTTAATGGCTACTTATTGAAGGAAATTTCGTATGCATAGTTTATAATGGCCTAAATTCAAATCGAGCTAGAGTAGTGTCTGTGAATAGGATGAGTCCTGTCACTCAAGAAACTGAGTGCGAATATTTTTTCCAAAGTAGTGTGATTTCCTTTAGCTCCACTATCAATTCATTGTGTTCCTTTTATGCATTCTAGTGCAGGGTTGTAGTGTCTACAAGTTCTAGTTATGTAGGGCACATCATGAAGCTCGAAATGGTTGTTGTTATGAGGTTACTCCACCGATCTCTTTGTCGAAGGATAGGGCCATCTTAACAAGTTTGGTAGATGTGTGGAGGACTACATTTGAGTCCATAGTTAGCAAAAAATTGCTTGAGTGATGCTTCTCCTCCTCAATTGGTGACCAAGATTTGAAAGGAGATTCCTAGACCATCTATATCTATTGCTTTGAACTTCGATTGAGCTATGTATGTACTTTGTATGCAATTGTTGAAAATATTGTAACATATAAAATTTTATATTGGAAATGAAATCAATATTTGGAATTTGTTATGTCATCTATGTTCATTTGTTCCCTTTTGGAAAAGAATTTTTTTATGCCAATGTTTGTGAAACATAGTTTATTTATTTGAAACTGAAAACTTAGAAAATCTACTTGCATGAACAAATGGAATGTTACACGTGGTATCGGAGCTAGGTTTAGCTTTGGAACCTATGTTCTCACCCTACTTTCCATCCAACATTGAATGAGAATAGGAACTGTAAGAAGTTTGTAGGGGCTCAAGCTAAACCAACTCCAAGGAAGTTTGAAGGAGTGCAATATTTTCAATAGAAAGGGGAAATAGGACCCTGAAATAATGGAAGAGAATCAAGGAGGGAACAAAAAAGGAATAAATTTAATTGTGGCAATGCTAACAATGCTAGAAGCAATGCTAGTAAACATAGTGAACTCACAAGGAAGAAAGGACTAGCAACAAGATGCTTCACATGTGGTGGAGACCACTTTGCTATAAATTATCCCAATAAGCCTTTTGGGTCATGACCTTATGGAAACCCACTTCCTTCCGAACAAATGGAATTCCAACAAAAGATTCATGCTTCCTTGGATAATTGCCAAGCAAAGTATCAAGTTACCCCATTGGAGACTCCAAGCATCTTATTTGGTTTTTCTATTACCATACTTATAGATACTGGAGATACTGAAAATTTTGTTTCACCTAGAATAGCAAAGAAAATATCTAGGAAAATTGGTTATATAGTAAGGTCATGGGTTGTAGAATATGCAAAGTAGACAAGAGCAACAATGGAACAATGTTTTTTCGAAGCTAGGATTGAGCTACCTTATTTCTCTATGGAGGTAAACCTATATGTAGTGCCCTTAGGATCCTATGATGTTATCCTAGGAATGAATTGGATTTGGAAGCATAGATCAAAGGTAGACTTGCCAAAATAATAGAGTGCTTGGATGATTTAGGAAATCAAGTGATGTTGCAAGGGATACCTAGGTAAGTCAAGTTGTGTCAACTCTATGCCATGCAATTTCTTAGGGCTAAGAAGAAAGGATGCAAGCTCTTTGTAGTAAAAATGGAAAAGCTTGAGGAATACAAGGAATCTATTTCTTAGGATGGTGTTGTCAACTATGATTTGCAAGATTTCCAAGAGATGGAAGAAGGTGAAATGGTGGAAACTAGAGAGATAGATATGGAAAGATAACTTGTCTTACATAAGTTTTCAGATGTATTTCTAGAAGAACTTCCTAGACTACCACCAAAAAGGGTATTCAATTTCTCCATTGATATAGTGCTAGGATCTGAACTTGTTTCCAAAGTTCCTTATAGAATGACAACAACTGAGTTAATGGAGCTTAAGGCACAATTAGATGAATTGTTATCTAAGGGATTGATAAGACCTAGTGTTTCACCCTAGGGAGCGCCAATAATCTTTGTGAAAAAGAAGGATGGTATATTGTGATTGTGCATAGATTATCGAATGCTTAAGAAAGCTACGGTAAAGAACAAGTATCCATTGCCACACATTGATGACCTTTTTGATCAAATGCAGGGAAATGTTGTGTTTTCTAAGATTGATCTACAATCTGGATACCACCAATTAAGAATCAAAGATTAAGACATCTTCAAGACTGCTTTCAGAATTAGATATGGGCATTTATGAGTTTACAGTTCTACCATTGAGACTTACTAATGCGTTGGAAACATTTATGAACCTAATGAACAACATATTTAGAGATTTCCTAGATAAGTTTTTTTTGGTTTTCTTGCATGATATCCTAATTTATTCAAAGAATGAAGAGGATAATTGCAAAAAATTGGAGATAGTTCTACAACGACTGAGAGAACATAAGTTGTATGGGAAACTCTCTAAATGTACCTTCTTTCAGAAGAAAGTGTAGTATCTTGGACACGTGATCTCAGTCGATGTAGCCAAGATCAAGGTAGTGCTAGAATGAATAGTGCCTAAAAATTTCTCTGAGGTAAGAAGTTTTATGGGTTTGGTGCCAGCATATTATAGGAAGTTTGTTGCAAACTTCTCTAGACTCTAGCCTTTCCAATTACACATTTGCAGAGGAAAGGGAAGAAGTTTGAGTGGACAAAAAAATTCCAAGCAACATTTGATCTACTCAAGGAGAAGTTGACTATTGCTATAATTTTGAAAATACCAGATCCTGATGGTGACTTCACTATTATAAAAAATGCATTGGGAGAAGGCTCAGGTGGAGTCTTAATGCAAGAAGGGAAAGTAATTTCTTATGAATCAAGGAAGCTAAAACCCTATGAAACAAATTATGCATGTTTCATGATCTAGAGTTAGCAACAGTGGTCCATGCATTGTAGATGTGGAGTCATTACTTGTTGGGTAAGCCCTTTGAAATGAAAACTGATCATCACGATTTGAAATATCTTTTACTTAGCCTAATTTGAATGCATGAAAAAGAAGATGGTTGGAGTTGATATCTGATTATGAATTCAATATTAGCACACCAAGGGAAAAGAGAATCGAGTTGCCAATGCCTTAAGTTGTAGATGTCATATTGCCTCAATAGTGACAATCTAAATTGACTTTAAAGGCCAAGTATTGTAGAAATGCAAGGAGAATGAGTACTACATTCTAGTTAAGCAAGCACTTGCAAGCAATCCATAAGATGCAAGGTATAAGGGATTTCACTTTGAACCCAATGGATTGCTAAGGTATAAGGGAAGAATGTATGTACCTAACTCTAAAGAATTAAGAAATCTTATGTGGAAAGTTCATGAAGTACTATACTTTGGACATATCCTAGTGTGACAAAAATGTTGGCTAATGTGAAGCCATTATATTTTTGGGAAGGGATAAAAGGGGAAACTGCTAGGTTTGTGGCTAGATGCTTAGAATGTCAAAGGGTGAAAGCTAAACGTCATCATCTTGTAGGATTACTATACCCACATGATATTCTAGAGAGTAAGTGGCAAGTCATTAGTATGGACTTTGTGCAAGGATTACCTATGTTAAGGAATAAGCATAATGAAATTCTTATGGTTGTGAAAAAGATTACTAAGGTAGCACATTTCATACCTAGGAATTTATTTGATGGAGCTCCTATCATAGTTCAAAAATTCATTCAAGAGGTTTTTAGATTGCATGGAATTTCTGAGAAGATTATCTCAAATAGGGATGCACTTGTGACCTCAAGGTTTTGGCAAACCTTGTTTTCTGCACTTGGTACTCAACTAAATATAAGTTCAACATATCATCCAAAAATGGATGGAAAAATATAAAGGGTGAATCAAGCACTCGAAGACCTACTAAGAATTTATTGCATGGATCAACAATACAAGTGGGAAGATTACTTTCCTTTAGTGGAATTTTCTTATAACAATTCCTACCATTCTGTAATAAAGATGGCTCCTTTCAAAGTGTTATATGGCTGAAAGTGTCAAATCCCTATAAGTTGGGACAAAATTGAGAATACGATGAGTCTTGATCCAGAGATGTTAGCTAAAATGGAGGAATAGGTTAGAATTATTAAGCAAAGGCTAGTTGAAGCTAATGATAGAAAAAAAAGCTATGCAGATGCAAAGCAAGTACACAAGCATTTTGTAGTAGGTGATAAGGTGTTGTTAGGGGTAGAACCTCATAAGAGCTCCATCGAGTTTGGAAAGTCATCCAAACTAGCTCCACACTATATAGGACCTTTTGAGATTCTTGAGGAAGTGAATCCTGTAGCTTATCGAATTGCGTTGCCACCAACTCTTGCCTAGATGCATAACGTCTTTCACATTTCTTACTTAAAGAAGTATATACCTAATGATAATCATGTAATTGATTAGAATTCTTTGTAGGTATATGATCCCAGAGTGGTAACAATCGAGCCTATCAAGGTGCTCAGAACACGTAGGCTTCACTTGCGTAACAAGGAAGTTTTGCAGTGCAAAGTCCAGTGAGACCAATATGTTGAAGATTCTTCCACTTAGGAAGACTATGCTGAGATAGAGAAAAAATTTCTACATGTCTTATATGCTTTTTAAAGTGCTTGAAAAACAATGTTTTGTTTGCTTTGTTTAGTTTATGTTTTCTACATAAAATCATCGGGGACGATGATTCACAAGGTGGGAGTATTTTACACGCCATTGTATGTTTACCTATTTACTATTACCATGTTAGGGTAAATTATTGCATATGTGAATGTATTTGAATTTTGAATGAAAAATAAATGTGGTGCACTTTGCTTATCGAAAAATTGGGAATGAATTTTTATTTCATTTGATGTTATATATATTGGAATGGATATCTGGAATGAGTGGTTATTGAATTTGATATTCTAACTATGAAAAGTATAATGTAAATACTTGTTTTGATGAATGACTGACTACCATGAAAATGTGTTAAGTTGGATGTAGGTTCAAAATCAATCCTTCAGAAGCAAGGGGAAGTATCGCTAAGGAGAAGAACATGGTCAAGTAACCTGTAACAAAATCTAACTAAGCTTACACACACACACACTCACTTATACAATGGTTGAGTCAAATCATAGTTTTGGTAATCAACAAGTCATCCTTTAGTATGATGTGTTTGCAATAGGAAGGATCTTGATTTCTGTTAAGAGAATTCTTGGATTGTGTTTATGTTCTTGGTGCATGTGAGTTCTTGTTTGTATTACTATACTTGATTGATTAGATATACATACATGGAATGTATATATGTATGCATATGCAAGTCGACGATAATCCATACGCGAGATAACATGAACATGAGAGTACACATGTAGACATACCTATGCATGCTCATGGATGGGTTGCTAATGGGCATGGTGATATCAAGAGGACAATGAGACATGTATATATACCTATCAATAAGATAACAATTGTTACATGTGTGTTTACATAATCAAATGTATATATATGTGATATATGCATATATTAATATGTATACACATGTTGATATATACATATGTGTTGACAAATGGGAATGTCCACATGAGTATGTTGATATATGTATATATATGTATACATATATGAAATGTTAACTTGATCTCATTCATTCAAGTATCAAGTGGAATATTTAGACAAACTCAATTATCAAAGAATATAAATAAATATATTTGAATATATATATATATGTGTGTGTGTGTGTGTGTGTGTGTGTGTGTGTATGTATATATATAAATAGCGTTAAATGCTATTTATTAATGTTATATAAATATATATTTATATTAATGGCTGACTCATAGAATATAAGCCATGGTTGATTTAATGCGAATGTAGTGCTATATTTAACAAGCGCAATGCTAAGTATTAAACCTCATTATCATTATGGATAATGAGCAACGAAAATACATAAATATTAACACTGCTATATAAAGTTTATATGGCACAATAATAAAGTGATGCACACTATATGTTATAACATGTTGAGTCAAACATTAACTCGTGCTATAAAAAAGGAGGTTGATTCATTGAAATGTGTCTTGGACCAAGTCGACTATATGGAACACAACCAAATGGAATTTAACGTATTCCTCTATTTTAAGAAAAAAGTTTGAGAATAGGAAACATGATGATTAGTTGGCATCATATTATGAATCCTATGTTTCATTTAGAAGTCAATTTAACCTGTAAGTGGAGTTCCTAAATGAAGCATGTACTATTTGAACCATTCAAAATATTGTTAGCAAGCATTGGGTCGATTTGCTATCTTGTGTGAGTGACTATTGAGATAGAAATCTGCCACCTAGTTATTATTGAGTTGATTTGATGGTATTTGGTTGAGAAGTGTCATAGTATAAGCCTTGTTTGTAGCCTAAGGATGCCAGTTTTTGTGTATAAACATGAGGCATTCTCACCTCATTTGGATTACAATTTTTCTTTGCATCATTATGCTGCTCTATTCTATTGTATTTTCATTGAGAGAATTCTTATTTTGCTAAGAGTTATTGTGAGGAAATTTAGTGTAAGAGATTGAGAGGGATTTTTTGCTAAGTTGATTTTGAGAGGGGGCCAAGCTTGAGATCCAATGAGTCAATGGGAATAAGCAATTAACAAGCATGAGATTCTATTCTCTTCATGTTTTAGCTTTTATGTGAAAGATTGATTTCCTTGTGTGTTTAAATTGGAAACTACAATAAGTTACATGAAACAAAGTAATCATCTATTTTTCTTGTAGGAAAGGAAAAAGCTTATTGATATGACTTCCTTATAAGTGCTTGTACTTACTCCATATTAAGGAGATATTGAATATCTTCTATAGTATTACATAGTAGGATTGACGAAATGGGAATAGCTTGTTAAGTAATTTTATGCAAAGTTAATTTGTAGACTTAGAAAGCTCATATATTATACATGTGATTAGAATATCCATTGAAGGGGGTAACTTATGCTTTTTCTTATGCTTTGATGGTAGAGATACCATTGTGTTTTAGGAAAATGGAATAGGTTATTTATGAGGTTAATGACTACCTATTGAAGGAAATCACCTATTCATAGTTTATAATGGCCTAAAGTCAAATCAAGCTAGAGTAGTGTATGTGAATAGGATGACTGTCACTCGAGATACCAAGTGAGAATACTTTGTACAAAGTAGTGTGATTTCCTTTGGCTCCATTTTCAATTCACTATGTTCCTTTTATGCATGCTAGTTCAGGATTGTAGTGTCTACAAGTTCTAGTTATGTAGGGCACAACACTAGGCTCAAAATGGTTTTCGTTATGAGGTTACTTCACCAATCTCTTTGTCGAAGGGTAGGGCCACCTTACCAAGTTTGGTAGATGTGCAGGGGATTTCATTTGAGTTTGTGGTTGGCAAAAAAGCACTTGAGCGATGCTTCTCCTCCTCAGCTGGTGACCAAGATTTGAAAGGAGATTCCTAGACCATCTATATCTATTGCTTTGAAGCTCGGTTGAGCTATGTATGTACTTTGTATACAATCATTGGAAATACTATAACATATGGAATTTAATATTGGAAATGAAATCAATATTTAAAATTTGTTATGTCATCTATGTTCATTTGTTCCCTTTCGGAAAAGAAAATTTTTAGGAAATGGTTGTGAAACATAGTTTATTTATTTGAAAGTGAAAACTTGGGAAATTTACTTGTGCGAACAATTGGCATGTTACACATGGTGTGCTTTGAAAGGCATAAATTGGGGAAAGGTCTATTATTTATGTGTGTCTTGTTTAATGGTTGTCTAATCATGGACCCACCAAGAGCGTTAGAAGCCTTGTGAGTGTTGGGTCATCCTATTTTATTTTGTTTTATTAAGAGTTAGTTCATACATTGGATACATTGTTACCTTGGTGTTATATACCCTAGTATATTGATGAGCACACATTTATACTAAGAGGGGGGTTCAATCAATATAATACAATATTTTACTTTTTCAAACTAATAACCATAATAATATCAATTGCACAATATCATTCATATAAGATCTAATAATTATGTGACATAAGAGGAACACATAATTTACGTAAAAACCCTTATAGAAGAAAACCACAAGAAAAAATATTGCTTTTATATAGATCTCTTTTACATCTTGGTGGGCCCCAACCTACAAGAGACACCAATATCCTCTTATACAATTTGTGAGCATCAACCGACTGGAGACACCAATCCCCTCTTATAGAATTTATAGGAACTAACTCATTGGAGACACCAATCCCCACAACTGAGCACCAACTCAGCAAGAGACACCAATCTCTTTGATATGATGCACCAACCTCATCAATATGGGGTACCAAGCTCTCTATTATGAGGCACCAACCTCTTCAACACAATCTTTTCTTGTTGAGAATAAATATTTTTTTACAAATAGCCTTTAATGATCTCCTTTTATATTATCCTTCTCAAAATCTTCACACACAAATTGAAATATATTCTCTTTCTTAAATATTCATACACAAATATATGCACATATATTCTTTTTCTTAAATCTTCTAGTTCTTAAATGATATATTTTTGTGTCTCACACTCTTCCCTTCTTCACAAATCTTCTTGTATGTTATTATATTTGTTCCACACTTCCCACACATTTCTTATTCCCTTTTATATCTTCATATTTCTATGGAGAGATACATCCTTTCAAAGATAATGACCTTTCAAATGTTTATGAATCCTCTTAAATAATGATTGTTGTTATGTCAAACTTGATTACTACCTTTTCACACATATTCGCAATAATATATATTTTTATCCTCTACACACTTCTCTCTTGAATAATAGATCTTCCTTTCTATTCTACACACATCTATTTATATCTTTACATCTCAATGAAGAGTTGCATCTCTTTGAAAAGACATAACTCTTTAAAATGATATCTTTTTGTTAAGACTAATTGCTACCTTTTGATACTTTTTCTTTCTATTTTTTATTTCTCCTTAATGATTTCTTTTGAATGATTTATAATTTTCTTATTCTTCAAATTTACTTATGCTTGTATAATTTACATCTTCTTGTTCTCCACAATTCTTTCTATTTTTATATCTTCTTGCCTCTATGAAGGGAGACATCTCTTAACAAAGAGACAAAATTTATTAACCATTTAACACCTTTGAAAACAAATCACACCTCTTCACTAAATGATGCATTTTTATTAATGAGTGTGTTCCATATCACCTCAAAGATATTTTATATTATGCTCTTATGATCTTTTTCCTTTGGCATCACTAACAATCTCGTTAATTTGCTTTGACATCAATGACAATATTCTAACAATCTATCATACTCTTTTGACATCAATGACAATTAATTCCAACATGCATAACGTCCATTGCTAGTTTAAATAGATGTTGTTAAACTCAAAGTTAGCATATTACATCACCATCATTTAATCTATATTCCTATTTCTTGCATCCATTTTAAATATTTTTCTTCCATTATTTTCCATCGTCTATCTATCATTTTCTTTACATCTCTTCTTTCAAGAACTCACCCATGCAATTTTTGCATGGATAATCTCTCAAGGAACATCATTCATCTCAATTTTCTAGTTTTCCATTCCTTATCCAATTTAAACACATCATCATTATCATTCTCATCTTTTCTAAATTTAAATCTGAATTTCAAAATTAAAATTGACATGTTCAATGCAATTAATGCAGTTTTAAAATATTTTCATAATATTATAATACAAATAAAACATAAATAAGTAAGACATTAATTAAATACCAAACTCCAGCTAAACCAACAATATTTATAACCACATCATACACACATTGAAAATCCATTGAAAGATATACCTATTAATGAAGAAACTCATTTACTATTATTCTAAAATAACAATAGTTTCCACGTTTCTACCATGAAACGCACGTATCTTAGAAGTGACCAGATGAGTTGGAGTGCTTGTACTATTGAATGGCCATATACAATGCTGTTCTTCAAAACATTCAATGACTCGGGATGCTTCATAGCCCTAGAATGGACACTTTTTCTAACTTTAGTATTGTCTCTATAAAGTAAATAAAATAGGCATTGGAAATTAATGTTGGATTGACAAGCTTAGAACTTTAATCAGTACAGAGACAATAAATTTGATTGTATGGGCAAAAAAAATAAAAAAAATCTTATTGTTATCATGCCTGGTACCTCCAATATTCTTTATAGACATATCATTTATGACTGTGGACGTGATTTATATATGAAAGTGAACACGGGGCTGGAAAATATAATACTTGGAGTCGGTTAATGTTTGACTGGTAGCTGTCGAATGAGAACCATTCAAAATGGGTCATCCACAAATTTTTCAATGAGCAATGTAACACCCCATCACGCAAACCCAAAATTCATTCACACAGAGCTTCCCCCCCTATTCTCAGCCAAAATTTTCCCGTGAACAACTTTTGTTACCCATGCCTCTTTTCTTTCTGAGAATAATTTCCCCAACCAAAACTCATTAATTTCCCCACTACTTCCCGTATAAATCCAATAAAAGAAAATTTAATAATTTTAAAAATCAAGTTTATTCATTTATTTATATTTTATTTTAAATTATTATATTTTTCTTTTATTAACATTATAGCTTAATAAACTATTTAATTAACTCAAAAATGCAAAAGCAATAAGACATTTTAAAATATCAACAAAGTAAAATTTATTTTATTTAAACTATTCCTTTAATAGAGAATATAACTCAATTAACGAAACTACAATTAACTTAAAACTCCATCAATTAAATATATAATTAATCACACATACCCAAAATTAATTAAATCACACTTAATTAAAAATTAATTAAAAGTTTATTAAATCTCAAACTAAAATGTTAATCAACACGAACACATTTACAAACAAGGACAAATAGAAACAAAGACAACAATGGACTCACAAAAGACAACTTGGGATGGGAACACTTTCCTAACCACTCCTTTCAACATCAATCCCGTTGAGTTTATTTTAATGCTCGCCCTGTCCTGCCAAAATAGGTGGAATCGAGACTCTGTACTTGCAATCCCTGCATACAAACAAGGTTGTGTACATGTCCATATATATGTATATTAAAGCATTACATTGTGAGAAGGAATTGCAGCGTAGCAGTGCACTCGTAAACGAGTGGTGCTACACTGTCCTCTCACCAAAACTATACTAACAATTATAATATCAATGTTGAAATAAAATTTCTAACTAATTGATCACATCATTAAATAAATTACAAAATCACTGCATCAAACTATATTACTGAATCAAATTAAACATCACACACCAATGTAATCTTAATGTCATAAATTGAAGTAACATAATCCTCAATCAATCTAACTATGCATTCACACACCAAGACGGTGAACTAATCACCTTCACAAACTAGTATCACGCTAACAAATAAGAGAATAATAGTAACAAAAGTATCAGCCACATGGGGGTATTACATCCTCCCCCCCTAGAACATGGCTTACTCCAGGAAGCCGGTAAACAAAGAAAACACACAAAGGATAACAAGATGGTTTCTTAGTCAACTAGGCAGGTAGCCTTAACGACTTCCTTACTGGAAGGCGTCCATACCATTCTTTCCCGATGAAGTCTCCTAAGAGCTTCCGCGAGAGTCTCAAAATCTGAAAGCACGGAGCATTTGGAATAATCAAACCTAAGTCTGATTTTCCATAGCCGTTTGAAAATCGGGTCTCGAACCTTCTTCCGAGGTGTTTTCCTTATCTTCATCCTGGAAAACACCACGGAATAGGTTTTAGTTTATAAACCAACACACATGAAACACCATAACAACATGAAACTCACAACACCATATATATATCATTAAAGAAGACCACAAAATAGCCATATAACATAATCATTGTGAAATGTATCATCTAACAACATATGCAACATCCAGTGCAACAAATCAACCAAACAATAAATCAACCATTGCTCTACAGTCGGCGATCAAATACATCAAAACAAGGTATCGGGGTCTATCAAAGTGAACATACTATCAGAAAACATAAGTAAAATGGAGGGGTACAACATCCTTCCCCCTAGGATTAGGCTTACTCTAGGAAGCCTGCAAACAAAAAATAGATAACACACACATCTAGAGTACGTCCTCTAAAGAAATAGAAGACTCGCCACTAGGATCCTACTGAATCTATACCCAGTCAACATCTCGACTTCTGAGGGTCAACTCCTGACATAGAAGGACGTGCACAGTTTCCAAAGAACGGTGCCAATCCTCCACCAGAAACTTCTCTAACTGCACCTTGGTGCTCGACCTGATGGTTATCCACCACGGTAAACACCCTATGCGACTTGCCTACATCTCCTACTGTCGATTCTGAAGCCGCCAGTCTCAGACTAAACCCAGAAGTGCCCTTCTAAGGACACTGACGAGCAATGTGTCCCTATTGACCACAAGTAAAAAATTCTATACTCCTTCTGAATCCTCTATCACCTGGAGGTACACTAAACCGTGGAAAACTACCTCCACTAATTACAAAATGAGAAATATTACCCTGCTGAGGCAGAGTATTCTTATTCTTCTGTGGATTACATTGTTGCTGCTACTGCGAACCACCCTTAGAGGGTGCCTGGAAATTCTTAGAAGTCCCTATAGCCTGAGGCTGTCCACCTCGAGAACCAAAACCCAAAATTGGAGCACTGCCAATTTGTACTCCTGTGTGCCCTCCTAATGCCATAGCCAGATTCTCTTCCACAAGGTGAGCTTTCTCAATCGCCACCTCCATCGTCTTCGGCTCAAAGACTCTAACACCACCGCTAAAATGGGCATTTAAGCCCCTGATAAAATGTTGCACTAGCATGGCCTCATCATTTTCGATACCCGCATACTGCTTGAGCTCGTAAAAAAAACGCTCATATTGTTCCACGGTCATAGTCATCTATCTTAATTCGTGGAACTCGTCTACTCTACACTGCCTCCAGTGATCGAAAAGAAAATGGGCCTTGAACCTCTCCATAAATAACTCCCAAGTAACCATACTGATGTCAATGTGCAATTTTTGCTCCTCTAGCCTCCACCAAGTGGAAGCAAAGCCTCTGAGGTGCATGATAGCGCACCTAGTCCTAGTGTTACTGTTGTAGGGATGCATCGCAAAACATCTATCCAAATCGATCAACCAAGTCTCTACCTCGAGACCCCCACCCGATCCATCAAAAGTAGGGGGTCGTGCTCTTAACAGGTCTCATATGTGTCCTACCACTACTGCCTCCTGCTCAGCTGTGTTTTCCCCATGTCTAGGGGATCTCTCCCTTTCCCTATCCAATCTCTGATCCTCCTCCTGCCTAGGGCCTAGACGACCCAATATCTCCTCTAACAAATGTTGCAACTAACCACCTAGACCAAGTTGTTTTGGGTTCTGACCACCACCACCTATTCGATTGCTTTGGGAACTCTGTAGTTCCTCATGCTCTGAACTATGTGAGCTCGGAAGTGATGGACTTTGGCGGTTGGCCCCACGGCCACCACCTCGACCTCTTCTTCGGCCACGACCACTACCCCTAGGCATGATCCTACACAACAATTGAGTTATGTGAGATCAAGAGTTACGCAAGGTTGCCTAATGGACTCACTACCCAAAGTACCCAGTGTTTGCAAACCTGGCTCTGATACCAAGTTGTAACACCCCGTCATGCAAACCCAAAATTCATTCACACAGAGCTTCCCCCCTGTTCTCAGCCAAAATTTTCCCGTGAACAACTTCTGTTACCCATGCCTCTTTTCTTTCTGGGAATAATTTCCCCAACCAAAACTCATTAATTTTCCCACTACTTCCCGTACAAATCCAATAAAAGAAAAATTAATAATTTTAAAAATCAAGTTTATTCATTTATTTATATTTTATTTTATTTAAGTATATTTTTCTTTTATTAACATTATAGCTTAATAAACTATTTAATTAACTCAAAAATGCAAAAGCAATAAGACATTTTAAAATATCAACAAAGTAAAATTTATTTTATTTAAACTATTCCTTTAATAGAGAATATAACTCAATTAACTAAACTACAATTAACTTTTAAACTACAATTAACTTAAAACTCCATCAATTAAATATATAATTAATCACACATACCCAAAATTAATTAAATCACACTTAATTAAAAATTAATTAAAAGTTTATTAAATCTCAAACTAAAATGTTAATCAACATGAACACATTTACAAACAAGGACAAATAGAAACAAAGACAACAATGGACTCACAAAAGACGACTTGGGATGGGAACACTTTCCTAACCACTCCTTTCAACATCAATCCCGTTGAGTTTATTTTAATGCTCGCCCTGTCCTGCCGAAACAGGTGGAATCGAGACTATGTACTTGCAATCCCTGCATACAAACAAGGTTGTGTACATGTCCATATATATATATATTAAAGCATTACATTGTGAGAAGGAATTGCAATGTAGTAGTGCACTCATAAACGAGTGGTGCTACACTGTCCTCTCACCAAAACTATACTAACAATTATAATATCAATGTTGAAATAACATTTCTAACTAATTGATCACATCATTAAATAAATTATGAAATCACTGCATCAAACTATATTACTGAATCAAATTAAACATCACACACCAATGTAATCTTAATGTCATAAATTTAAGTAACATAATCCTCAATCAATCTAACTATGCATTCACACACCAAGACGGTGAATTAATCACCTTCACAAACTAGTATCACGCTAACACATAAGAGAATAATAGTAACAAAAGTATCAGCCACATGGGGGTATTACAAGAAAAAAGAAGAGACTATTTGATTTTTGTAGTATGGATGAAGAGATGCCGCAACTTCATGTTATGATGGTCCCTTGGCTTTCATTCAGCCACATAAGAGCCTTCTTAGAGCTAGCCAAGAAATTGCTTGCTCATGGTCTCAAAGTTTCCTTCCTCTCCACTCCCCTCAATATCAGATGGATCAGGCAGCTACACCCCACCACAAAAATTAATCTTTTGGAGCATCCACTGCCCTGCATAGAGGGGCTGCCTGCAGGCATTGAGTCAACTGCAGATTTGAAGCGAGGAGGAACATTTGATCTACTTCTGAAAGCCATGGACGATTGGCAGAAGCCTTTTGAAGCTCTGTTGGGAAGAATTTCACCGGATTTTGTAATCCATGATATGACACAATACTGGGCTTCTCTCATCGCTGGCAAATTGAGCATTCCCACCATATTTTTCGTTTGCACATCTGCCGCCTGTGCAAGCTTCCTTCTGGGCCATGAAGCCGCCATAGTAGAGAAAGGTACAATAGTCCCAGATCTGACAGTGCCACCGCCTAGTTTCCCCAATACACATGTCTATCTTTCACCCTTTGATGCGCGAAAAAATCATCAAGTGAACCAAAAGAAGGAAGGGAAAATTACCATGGTAGAGCGGTGGAGCATGTGTTCATAGGGCAGCTGGGCGATAGCAGTGAATACATGTGTAGAATTAGAAAGAAAATACTTGGAGTTTCTAGAAATAACAACCCGCCGGCTCGTGCTTCCTGTGGGGATGCAGATGCCCGATCTAATGCCGAGACCGATAGGTGACGGTTGCTTGACTTGGCTGGATCTGCAGCAGCCCCGTTCGGTGGTGGTGGTGTCTTTGGGCAGTGAATGTATTCTCACCACCCAAGAGCTCGTTGCATTAGCGCTGGGCTTAGAAGAGAGCGAGCTTCCATTTCTCTTTGTTCTTCTCCACCATATGGCTACTGCGTTGCCCCAGGGCTTTGTGGGGCGCACACAAGGAAGAGGACTTTTGGTGACGGAGTGGGCGCCTCAGTTGCACATTCTCAACCATTCTTCTGCAGGAGCGTTTCTCACTCACTATGGGTGGAACTCAGTGACAGAAGGATTGAGGTTTGGGTTGCCACTTGTGGGTCTTCCCATGCAGCATGAACAGGGCTTAAATGCTAAGCTTGTAGCCCAGGAACAGAAGTTGGGGGTGGAGGTCAGTAGAAATGAAGAGGATGATTCTTTTTCCAAGGAGGACGTCGGTAAAGCTGTCTGCACATTGCTGGTGGAAGAGGAAGGTGTACACATCAGATCTCACATTCAAGAGATTCGTGGAGTCTTGACCAGTAACGATTGCCAAATCTATTGATCAAACATCCACAACTTTGTTTCTTTAATCAAGGAGAAAGCCTGCTACAAACAACCTATTTGATGTTTTGTATTAAGATTCCTGCAAACAACTTTGTTTCTTTAATCAAACAGAAGGTACCATCACTGTGCAATCTTAAATTGTTTCTATGAGGATTTTTCAATATACGTAACTTTTTTGGATCTGCTTCCGTTTGGCCTTCTTTTGGTGGTTTTGGAGATGCCTGGGCATCCTATCCAGTTACTTCAGACTGGCAGTTCATTTTCCCTATTGTTGTTCAGTGTTGTTTTTTTCAGCGTAGCTCTTCAGTTTTTCATTTGTGGAGGAGATTTCCTTTGTTTCTAAGTGTTGTTTCTGTCGCATCGGTTGCTCTTTATCGATTACCTTGCTATTTTGATTATAATATAGATGATGTAGCTTGATTTCTTTTCATCTTAATCCAATAAAAAGAATTCAATGAGTACATGTCACGTTTCTTAATTTCTTAATCATTATATTCTTGCCTTTCATTTGAGCCTCTTTATAATTTAACAATTATAAAAAATAAATTAATTTTTAACACTTTGGATAGAAAAGTTCATATAAGTTAACAAGCTAAGGAGGTATATTCTTTATGATATTTTTTAGTAAGATTCTTCTACACAAATTTGTCTTTTTAATCAAACAAAGGTGCCACGCCTATGCAATCTTAAAGTGTGTTCATTTGGATTTTTCAATAAACTCTTTTTAAAGATTAGACAACATTGTTTTTTTAATCCAACAAAGGTACCATGACGATGTAATCTTAAAGTATGTTCATTTGGATTTTTCAATAAACTCTTTTTAAAGATTAGATGGTTCATGTCAATATACTTTTTCATTCAATTCAAAGAGTACACGCCATGTTTCCTAGTTTCTTAATCATTATAGTCTTGCATTTCATTTGAGCCTCTTTAGAATTCAACAACTACCAAACTAAAAAAAAAATATTAATAAATATAATTGTACAGTAGACAAGTATTTGTAATTGTAAGTGTGAATAAGTAAAAGGTAAAAGAACAACTAAAAAACTTCTTAATGAAACATTATATCAAGATTAACATGAATTAAACTAATTTAAAACATTGAAAAGTTTGAAAGCATTTCATTGTCTCCTATCTCCAAAGATTTATCAAGTCACAGAAAGCTGTCAGATTTGTAAGCACCGTAACTGTTTAAAATGCCTATCTAGAAAACGGAATGGATGCTAAATGCAATGATGAGATGATTGATAATGATTCTAAGTGGTATGAAGCTACTGTAAACTATGCTGACATGAAACCTGATAAATGGAAGCTACAGTAAAAACTAATGATGTTGCTGTGATATGAAATCTACTATGCTATGATGCTATGATACTAAAATGCTAATGCTAATGCTTATGATTGTTTGATGGCTTGGTTAATTGATTGTATTCCTACAAAGCAAGTTTGCATAAAATTGGGATTTTCTCGGATCATTTTCATGCTTTAGAAGGCTGTATATATAGATTTCTGGGAACAATTTTGCATAGGGGCAGCACAACAGAGCCTAGATTGAATCTTAAGATTTGAGTGGTGAGAGATTGAGGAGCTTGAGCTGATCATGGGGATTGTTCCTCCCCATGAAAACATCAGGCAAGATGATATGAAAGATCAGAGGAAGAAGATTGAGAGGATTGCCTGCAAGTTTGTCCCCGAAGCGTTCTCGTGAATGCCAATTGAATTAATTAGATTGAAAAATCTAATTTTATTGGTGAGTGAATAGAGGAATATTTGATTTATGCCTTTATTTGAATATTTTTGATTTATTCAATTTGGAAAAATAGGAATATTTAGTTAAATAAAACAAATATTTGATATTTGCTTATTTAATAAAGAGAAATATGATAATTAAATAAATCTTTAGGATATTTTTATTTAATTAAGAGGAAATATGATAAAATAAAAGAATTAATGGATAAAGTATAGAAGAAATAATAATGATAATAATTAAATAAAACAAAGTATTTAATTTTATTTATTTAATTAAGAGGAAAATAATATGATAAAATAAAAGAATTAATAGTGAACTTAATATAAATAAATATTTCTATTTATTTACTAAGTAGATGAATTCAGGATTAATTAATCAAATAAATCATATTTAATTAATTATATTCTCCAAACCATTTTTAGGTGTATACAGTAATGACCAGGCCTAGAATTTGACGGCCACCCTTGCCTATCATATGAAAATTTTGTGACAGTTTGTTCATTTAAATACCTGTCATTTTACGTTTTATGAAAAAATTTAACTGTCAAAAAAAAATTTAAAGTACCTAAAAAATCAATATATTAGTAATCTGTGAAATATTATTTTATTAAATAAATTAATAATTATGTTAGAAAATTTGCAAATTTTATAAACTATGCATGCACTCAATTAGTAAATCCAATTGCATATAATAAATTTTATTGATAATTAAATAATTATATATATGTAATTTACATTTTGACAATGCATAGAGTATTAGAGTAAGAATAATTATATTGCACAATATGATTATTTTTTCCATATATTTATTCTCTAATTTGTAAAATTGTATTACTATTTTGACTATAAATTAATTTATTGATTTCATATGTGTAAATATCATAAAAACACATTTAAATATCAATTTCAAACCTACCAAGAAGTTGCTAAATAAAATTAAAATTAATTTAATTTTTGAATTGGTCTATCTAAAAACACATTTAAATATCAATTTCAAATCAAATCTAGCAAGAAATAATTATATAAAATTAAAAATAGTTCAAATTGATCTATCTAAAATCATATTTAAATAACAATTTCAAACCTATCAGAAATAATTATATAAAATTAAAATAGTTTAATCGTTATTCAACTCATTATCTAAAATTTCAACATGCTCACCAGTAAAACACAACTATTGCTTGAAAAACAATGCTATTAGCTACTATTGTTCAAATTTTTTTATAGTTTAATCTTAAATTCATCTATCTAAAAATATAAATTATTTGTAAAAGGAAAACAAAATTTCAACATGCTCACCAATAAAAGCAAATGCTTTATTGAAGAAAATCAAAGCTAAGAATCACTGTACACAAAATGCTATAAAATAAATGTTGTTGAAAAAATAATGCTATAAAATAAATGTTTTGAAAATACAATGAAAATTTGTGCTATGTTGTTATTCATAAAAATATCCTATATATATATTAAAAAATTGTAAAATTAGAAAATATTGATAATTAGAAATAAATCTAAAATCTAAAATTTATTGTTAATTGTAACAAGAAGTTTCTAAATTATGTAGAAAATAAATCTTGATAAAATATTCAAAAAGTTAAAAATCAATTATATTCTATTTTGAAAATATTTTGAATTAATAAATATATTTATAATAAATCATATATATTAATATAAAGTGAAATTAGAAAGAATTATTCCAATTTCCAATTATAAACTAATTTATATTTTTATCATAAACATAATTTTATTTTTATATATATATGGCTACAATAAATTTTTACGGTTTAATAATAATTTGAAGTGTCATATTTACGGTTATATAAAAATATAGCAAGTCAAATGATATGGTCTAATAATTTTTTAGGTCTTTATTATATATAATATATAATTTAATGTAGGTAATATTAATTTTTATATAAAAACCTATATTAATGTAGAACTTATATATTATTTCTATTTATATCTTATATTATTGCAGGTAATATTTTGTAGGTAAATAAGTTTTGCAAGCACTTTGGCCCAGCGAGGGTTTGAACCCTGGTGGGTGTCACTACAACCAAGTGACTTGAACACCAAAACATGCCCTTATCAACAATGTAGGTAAATAAGTTAATTTATATTATATTTATATTAATATATATTATAAGTTATTTTATTTTGTAGGTTCTCTTTTAATATATATTATATAAATTACTATTATTTTATCTATTTATATTAATATATATTATATGTTATATATATTATAATCTTTTGTATTTTAATTGAATTATTTATTTAGTTTTTCAATTTATATTTTATATAGAATCTCATCTTTCTTCTTTTTACTTTGATTAAATTATTATTGTTTTAAGTTGTAGTATATTTTCCTTTATATTTTCTTTCATTTCTTTTAATAATTTTGGTAATTGTTCTCAATCAATTTTTCAATTATTCATTGTTTGAAACATTTAACTTTTAACTCTTTTTGATCCATATTAATATATTATTCATTCTTCTTTTATGTTTTCATCAATTTTTTTTTGTCTATTTTTATTTTCCAATCTCCCCCCTCCCTACCCTCTACCACCACTTTTCTTCTTAAGGTCATTTCTACAATCATATTATTCATTATCCTCTTCCTATGATGAATAATTGAGTGTGGTTTGGAACATTGATTCAAAATAACATCCACAATTTAATGTAGAAGTGTTTACTCTATCATTCATGGACTCTAGAAAGATCATACCATCTATAATCATTGGTTCATTAATATTTAACAATTATTGATTTGAATGAAGAGATTTAGTTGCACTCGTGTCTACTACGAATAAAATATAACTCTAACAATAAATTCTAAACCATTATCCTAATCCAAGAGTTATCTCTAACCCTAATTATGGTCGTAACACTATCCATAACTATAAACCTAACTCCAATCCTAACAATAAATTCTAGCCCTAACTAATTAACAATATTAAAACACTATAGTTAACAAAACTAAAACACTATATTTAACAAAACTTACATTTATTTTTATTCACCTTAATAAAACTTACATTTATTTTTATTCACCTTAATAACACTTACATTTATTTTTATTCACCTTAATAACACTTACATTTATTTTTATCAAATCTAAAAAACAATAATTACAATACTATAAAGGCAAGTACTAGCCACTACATGGAACTTGTTTATTAATGTATAAATTATAAAGAAATATATACAAGTGTCATGTAATAGTAGAATTTAAGTATGAATTTATCAACATTTTGCTACTTGTGTGGAAATATAAAGATAAATCATAATTTATGATAAATTATAAATTGAAATTGAAGAAAAGAATCTTGTAATTTTCTCTTGATTTTTTTTGTCTTTGATTGAATTATTGAAAAATGGATACCTAAATATTCTTTTAAATCTAATTCTAATTTATTGTTAAACAACCAAATGGAATAGTTTGGGTTAATCTTAACCTTTGGTTAGTAAAAAGCAATCAATTGTGAAAAAAAGATTACAAATCCCAAAAGTTGAGTAAGGCCTTATAGGCCCCATTCTTTTCATTGACACAAGTTGTATGTGCACCACTAACTACTAATGCTATACTACTAAAAGTATTGGGAATTAAACTAACAAATGATATCACTACTATTAGATCACACTCAACTATTGGAACATGCAAATGACTCTAATTGACCACCAAAGTTCTTGTTGGATTCACTTCTCTTGCATAATATTTGAATAGAACCAATGCTAGGTGATACAATTTAAAAAAAAGTAAAATCATATGATTTGAGAAATAATTTTGAACCAAGAACAAAAATTGATCACATGGGAAGACTAGAGAGAATCAACATGTGTTGCAACTTACAATACATATACTATAAATGTCATGAACAACCATTTTTCAAGAAAATTGGTAGGAGACCACAAAATGGTAAAGCTTACTTACACATAGGCTAATTCAATAAATGTTCTTACTTTTTAATTTTAGATGATTCCCTTAATAGTTTAAATATATCTTGGCTTTATAAGTGGTGACAGCCTTTCCATGTGCTGGGAAAATGACACATTAGGGTAGAGTATTCGGTAGTAGTCTAGGGTCCTATACTTGGTATAGTAGTTGACTAAGTGACACCCACCACTAAACAATTATAAAATCAATTTTGAAAAAAATCATGTTATCAAATTCTATTCTCTATTCCACTAGAAAAGGAGATGTAAGGATCATATTTTGTAGTCAATGGATGCAACCAATGTTTAAATTTAAAATATTTATTTCTTTTATTAAGATGGGTGGCAAAAAGATGACATATTCATATTTTTAATTGTGAATATTAGCATGTTGACATAAATTATGACTAAAATATTTGATAGATTATATTCCAATACAAAGTCTAATAAAGATAATCACATCTTTCTACTATTAAAAATCTTGATAATATCTAAATAGTGAGGAATGTAGTGCAAGGAAATTATATGTTTACATTGCTTCAATTATGAATAAATTGAGTGTCATCTATTTTCTAGGGGTTGGTTGTTTAGAAAATCAAATATACGATCACCAAAATAGAATAAACTTAAGTTACCTAAAGGGGTACTTGAATATATCACAAATATAATAATTTACCTATATAGATTTTTAGTTCTATTTCTTAATGGAGATTACCCATTCATCCAATTATCATTAGTTGTTACTAGATCAAGTCCCATTCAAGCCATAAATAAGCAATGCTTAAAATCAATTGTCTTGGGTAATAAAAATCAATTATATTCTTTAAAGAGTGTTCATGTGCTAAACGGATTTTTGTTGTTAATATATACATACATACATTCTATAACCAACTATCCATTCATGATGCTACACTATGTTCAATGTATATACATGATGTTTTGATAAACCAACAATAGTTAATGCATAGTTCATGAAATTATACTACAAAATGTACAAATTCCAATAATATTATAGTGGCATATAGTCATGTTCTAGAACACTCCAGTGTTGCGACACAAATATCCCAAGAATATCAACTCAATTTTCTTAAACCATAATGGTTCTAATGAGTTCTATCTACTCAAGTAAATCAAAACACTCAAAGTAGCATGGTTCTAAGGAGTTCTACCTACTCAAGTCTCAAACAATTTTAAGCATTATGTCATGTTTTAGAGTACAAATAACAATCAAAAGCTTAAAGTCACTTAAAAATTACTTGAAACTTAAAATACTACATGGTAATCATCCTCTTCAATGTCAAATTAATACAAATTCTTTTACTATATTTCCATTCCCTTGTTTGTAAGGGGTGAGTCAAGCAAACCCACAACTGACTATCATTATCAATAAGACTGAATTCAAGTGGCCAAAGAGTCATCAAAGGTGACAATTAGTCAACAATAAACATTACATGAAGATAATTAAAATGGGAAAGGCTTAAAGAAAAACAAAGGCAAGGGAAGGAAATATATACTAGCACCAATCTCCAACCCTATTTTTTAAATTACAAATGGGAATTCTATTCTAATCCATAGAATAATTTGATATATATTTGAATGAGCCCAAAATGGATTTTTTTATGGTCCATTTCATTGCAAGTAATTTGTTTTGTTGAGCAAGGATTAGCAGGCTAGCCAAACATTATGATGCATCATTTTTAAAGCTCAAAGTGACAAGGAAGATGCCTTCTTTAAATGAATAAGGTAGAAAAGTTAAGTTAGATTTTCTTGTATATTTGAGAAATGAATCTACCTATTTCCAAAATAATTAAAATTATTATTTCCATAAGATTTAGCCATATATTATTGAAAAGAGCTACTTACAATATCCTCTAAGTGAAGTGATAGAAAAAGAAATCCTAATGCAACAATCAAATGTGTCCACATAAGTAAATTATATAGAACAATATACAATGAATGTGTGCTCTTTGTACACATTTCCAACTAACTTCAGAAAAAATATAGGTGATCGAGATGTGTAATTGGTAGGGCAATGATTACACATGCCCATTTCTACAATTAGTTTCTTCAAGACTAGGCCTTGTAAAAGGATTAGGAAATTAATGAAATGACAAGAGGCTATAGTGTAGAAAAGTAGAAAACAAAGAACTAGAAAAAGACAAAATCAAGAAGCATGTAGAAATCCAAATCTCTTCCTATTGCATATCACAGAGGGATATAGGAAACACTGACTAATTGCATTTTAGAGTTGAGTTCAAATGAACCACTGAATGTACTTGTTACAAATTATGTACTTTTTAAAATTTCAAAAATAAGTGTTTTCGTAATGATTCTATATTATAGATTTATTTGGGTTTTGTACAATTTACTCTAAGGAGGACGTCAGTAAAGCTGTCCGCACATTGCTGGTGGAAGAGGAAGGCGTACAAATCAGATCTCACGTTCAAACATCCACAACTTTGTTTCTTTAATCAAGGAGAAAGCTTGCTGCAAACAACCTGTTCGATATTTTGTATTAAGATTCCTGCAAACAACTTTGTTTCTTTAATCAAACAGAAGGTACCCCCACTGCGCAATCTTAAATTGTTTCTATTTGGATTTTTCAATGTACGTAACTCTTTTAGATCTGCTTCCGTCTGGCCTTGTTTTGGTGGTTTTGGAGATGCCTGGGCGTCCTCTCCAGTTACTTCAGACTGGCAGTTCATTTTCCCCGTTGTTCAGTGTTTCAAGGCTGTTTTTTTCAGTTTTTCATTTGTGGAGGAGATTTCCTTCGTTGTAAGTGTTGTTTCTGTCGCAGCGACCTTGCTGTTTTGATTATAATATAGACGATGTTACTTGATTTCTTTCCATCTTAATCCGAAAAAAGAATTCAACGAGTACACGTCACGTTTCTTAATTTCTTAATCATTATACTCTTGCCTTTCATTTGAGCCTCTTTATAATTTAATAAGTAAGTTAACAAGTTAAAAAAGGCATATTTTTTATGATATTTTTTTAGTATGATTTTTGCAAACAATTTTTTTTTTTTAATCAAAGAAAGGTATTATGATTATACAATCTTAAAGTGTGTTCATTTAGATTTTTCAATGAACTCATTTTAAAGATTAGATGGTTTTATTTTTTTAATCAAACAAAAGTATCATGACTATGCAATTGAAAGTGTGTTCATTTGGATTCTTCGATAAACTCTTTTTAATGATTAGATGGTTCTTGTCAATATACTTTTTTAATCAATTCAAAGAGTACATGTCATGTTTCCTAGTTTCTTAATCATTATACTCTTGCATTTCATTTTAGCCTCTTTAAAATTCAACAACTACCAAACTAATAAAAAAATATTAATAAATTTAATTGTACAATAGACAAGTATTTGTAATGACTATTTTTATTAATGTAGAAACTATAAAGAAATATATACAAGTGTCATGTAATAGTAGAATTTAAGTATGAATTTATCAACATTATTTTTTTATTAGATAAGTAGGGTAGGGCCCTGATCCTTTACAAGATGAAGAACAAAGCCAAATAGCTTAGCAAAACAGATCAGCCCAACACAACCAAGTAGAGACAAGAAAACAACAAGAAAAGACCAGTCAAAAACAACATACAACAAGAAATAGTTCAAGAAACATAGCTTGAACCAAGAACAACCTCTGAGGGCGAGTTAAATGAAACCGTAACCTTCCTAGAAAAATGTTTCTTCTTTTTGTGAACTGTTGTCCAAGGAGAATCAGAAACTAAAATTGAGAAATTTTGGTTAGAAGGGGAAGAGTCCCCTCTAGAGTATCAAACAAGAGGAACACCATTTACTTTAGGTGAATCATTTGAAACCAAGCTAGGAACAACCAAATCTAGAGACCGCACAACAGTATCCACAAAAGGAGCAACAACCATCACACCTGAATCATGTGAAGTAGAATGAACCCGCTCACAAGGTTTTGAAACTTTTTCAAGAACAGGAGCAACTGAGGAATCTACAGGAGGAGTAGCAACTGCCACATCAATATTATTTTTCTTCATAGAAGGAGAAGGAGGCCTTGAGTCTTCATCAGAAGAAGAAAAATCAATAGCAGGGTGCACTATTAAGTGTTCACGAAGTGAGTTCTTCCACCAAGTAGCAAAGGAAGCAGGGCGGGAGCCACGAGAATAGTCACGAGCCAAGTGACCAACAAAAAAACGTCTGTAGCGAAAGGGAAGACCCTCGTAGTCCACGATATGAGACCATGACCAACCATTAACTTGCAAAACTACCTTAGTAGGTAGAACCTTCAAAAGATCAATCTCCACCAGGATCCTAGCAAAGGAGGTGTGAGTAAAATTCTTGGAAGCCATATTTGCTTTCAAGAATCCACCAAGAGCATTACCAATGCCCTCATATGTAGAGGAGCACCAAAATTGTAAGGGAAGATAAGACAATCTTACCCAAATAGGCACTACATCTAAGGGTTCATTCAAAGGATTAAAAAACTGAACCCAAGGTCTAATGGAGAGGGGATGAGAATCCCAAGCCCACAAACCATTGTCTAAAATAGCCTGTCGATCCTCAGGAGAGCTGAACTCACAACAAAAAAACCCCTAGCAGAAGGGTAAATCTCCATCAGACCATCAACCAAAGGAGGTTAATGATTGGTGATCCAAAGGTGAAAATTAGGGAGGGAAGGCCACAAGCAGAAAAATCTACAAATAAGTGCATTCTTGGAGTAAAAAGAAATATTTTTGTTAACTTCCTTACCTAAAAATACAACAGGAGCAACATCTGTACACAACACGAGACGCACAAAGCCCTCCCTTGGCCTCTTTAGCTAAATTAGAAATTGAAATTGAAAAAAAGAATCTTGTAATTTTCTCTTGATTTTTTAAAAATCTTTGATTCGATTATTAAAAATGGATACCTAAATATTCTTTTAAATCTAATTCTAATTGATTAACCAAATTAAATAGTTTGGGTTAATCTTAACCTTTGGTTAGTAGAAAACAATCAATTGTGAAAAAAAAATTACAAAGCCCAAAAGTTGAGTAAGGCCCCATAGGTCCGATCCTTTCCATTGACATAAGTTGTACGTGCACCACTAACTACTAGTGCTATACTACTAAAAGTATTGGGATTTAAATTAACAAATGCTATCACAACTATTAGACCATACCCAACTATTAGAACATGCAAATGACTCTAATTGACCACCAAAGTTCTTGTAAGATTAACTCCTCTTGCATAATCTTTGACTAGAACCAATGCTAGGTGAGACAATTTAAAAAAAAGGTAAAACCATTTGATTTGAGATATAATTTTCAACCAAGAACAAAACTTGATCACATGGGAAGACTAGAGAGAATGAACATGTGTTGCAACTTACAATACATATACTATAAATGTCATGAGCAATCCTTTTTCAAGAAAATTGGTAGGAGACCACAAAATGGTAAAGCTTACACATAGGCTAATTCAATAATTTTTCTTACTTTTTAACTTTAGATGATTCCCTTACTAGTTTAAAGACATCTTCGCTATATAAGTGGTGAGATCCTTTCGATGTGTTGGGAAAATGACACATTAGGGTAGAGTATTTGGTAGTGGTGTAGGGTCATATACATGGTATAGTAGTTGACTAAGTGAGACCCACCACTAAACAATTACAAAACCAATTAGGGAAAAATCATGTTATTGAATTCTATTCTCTATTTCACCAGAAAAGGAGATTTAAGGATCATATTTTGTAGTCAATGGATGCAACAATGTGTAAATTTAAAATATTTATCAAATAGTTATTTTTTTATTAAGTCTATAGGTGGCATTTAGATGCCATATTCATATTTTTAATTACGAATATTAGCATATTGACATAAATTATATCTAAAAGATTTGATAGATTATATTCCAATGCAAAATCTAATAAAGATGATCACATCTTTCTACTATTAAAAAACTTGATAATATCAAAATAGTGAGGAATGTAGTGCAATTATGAGTAAATTGAGTGTCATCTATTTTCTAGGGTTTGGTTGTTTAGAGCATCAAATATAAATCACCAAAATATAATAAATTTAAGTAACCTAAAGGGATACTTGAATATATCACAAGTATAATAATTTACCTATATAGATTTTTAATTCTATTTCTTAATGGAGATTACCCATTCATCCACTTATCTTTTTCATTAGTTGTTACTAGATTGAGTCCTATTCAAGCCTTAAATAAGTAATGCTTGAAATAAATTATCTTGGCTCGTAATAAAAATTAATTATATTCTTAGAAGAGTGTTCATGTGATAAACGAGATTTTTTTGATAATATATACATGCATACATTCTATAGCTAACTATCCATTCATGATCCTATAGTTCAATGTATATACGTGATGTTCTAATAAACCAATGATATTTAATGTATAGTTCATGGAATTATACTATAAAATGTACAAATTCTTATAATATTATAGTGACAGATTATATTTAAGTATGAATTTATCAACATTATGTTTTTTATTAGATAAGTAGGGTAGGGCCCTGATCCCTTACAAGATGAAGAACAAAGCCAAATAGCTCAGCAAAACAGACCAGCCCAACACAACCAAGTAGAGACAAAAAAACAACAAGAAAAGACTAGTCAAAAACAACATACAACAAGAAATAGTTCAAGAAACATAGCTTGAACCAAGAACAACCTCTGAGGGCGAGTTAAATGAAACTGTAACCTTCCTAGAAAAATGTTTCTTCTTTTTGTGAACTGTTGTCCAAGGAGAAGCAAAAACTAAAATTGAGAAATTTTGGTTAGAAGGGGAAGAGTCCCCTCTAGAGTAGCAAACAAGAGGAACACCATTTACTTTAGGTGAATCATTCGAAACCAAGCTAGGAACAACCAAAGCTAGAGACCGCACAACAGTATCCACAGAAGGAGCAACAACCATCACATCTGAATCATGTGAAGTAGAATGAACCTACTCACAAGGTTTTGAAACTTTTTCAAGAACAGGAGCAACCGAGGAATCTACAGGAGGAGTAGCAACTGCCACATCAATATTATTTTTCTTCATAGAAGGAGAAGGAGGCCTTGAGTCTTCATCAGAAGAAGAAAAAACAATAGTAGGGTGCACTATTAAGTGTTCACGAAGCGAGTTCTTCCACCAAGTAGCAAAGGAAGCAGGGCGGGAGCCACGAGAACAGTCACGAGCCAAGTGACCAACAACAAAACAACGTCTGCAGTGAAAGGGAAGACCCTCGTAGTCCACGATATGAGACCATGACCAACCATTAACTTGCAAAACTACCTTAGTAGGTAGAGCCTTCAAAAGATCAACCTCCACCAGGATCCTAGCAAAGGAGGTGTGAGTAAAATTCTTGGAAGCCATATTCGCTTTCAAGAATCCACCAAGAGCATTACCAATGCCCTCATAGGTAGAGGAGCACCAAAATTGTAAGGGAAGATAAGGAAATCTTACCCAAATAGGCACTACATCTAAGGGTTCATTCAAAGGATTAAAAAACTGAACCCAAGGTCTAATGGAGAGGGGATGAGAATCCCAAACCCACAAACCATAGTCTAAAATAGCTTGTCGATCCTCAGGAGAGCTGAAACTCACAACAAAAAAACCCCTAGCAGAAGGGTAAATGTCCATCAGACCATCAACCAAAGGAGTCTAATGATTGGTGATCCAAAGGTGAAAATTAGGGAGGGAAGGCCACAAGCGGAAAAATCTACAAATAAGTGCATTCTTGGAGTAAAAAGAAATATTTTTGTTAACTTCCTTACATAAAAAGACAATAGGAGAAACATCTGTACACAACACGAGACGCACAAAGCCCTCCCTTGGCCTCTTTAGCTAAATTAGAAATTGAAATTGAAAAAAAGAATCTTGTAATTTTCTCTTGATTTTTTAAAAATCTTTGATTCGATTATTAAAAATGGATACCTAAATATTCTTTTAAATCTAATTCTAATTGATTAACCAAATTAAATAGTTTGGGTTAATCTTAACCTTTGGTTAGTAGAAAACAATCAATTGTGAAAAAAAAATTACAAAGCCCAAAAGTTGAGTAAGGACCCATAGGTCCGATCCTTTCCATTGACATAAGTTGTACGTGCACCACTGACTACTAGTGCTATACTACTAAAAGTATTGGGATTTAAATTAACAAATGCTATCACAACTATTAGACCATACCCAACTATTAGAACATGCAAATGACTCTAATTGACCACCAAAGTTCTTGTAGGATTAACTCCTCTTGCATAATCTTTGACTAGAACCAATGCTAGGTGAGACAATTTAAAAAAAAAGACAACACATATACTATAAATGTCATGAGCAATCATGGTAGGAGAGTAAAGATAGGTAACTTTAGATGATTCCCTTACTAGGAACTATAGAAGTGGTGAGACTTTTTGTTGGGAAAATGACACATTAGGGTAGAGTATTTGGTAGTGGTGTAGGGTCATATACTTGGTATAGTAGTTGACTACTTAAGTCAGACCCACCACTAAACAATTACAAAACCAATTAGGGAAAAATCATGTTATCGAATTCTATTCTCTATTTCACCAGAAAAGGAGATTTAAGGATCATATTTTGTAGTCAATGGATGCAACAATGTGTAAATTTAAAATATTTATCAAATAGTTATTTTTTTATTAAGTCTATTGGTGGTATTTAGATGTCATATTCATATTTTTAATTACGAATATTAGCATATTGACATAAATTATATCTAAAAGATTTGATAGATTATATTCCAATGCAAAGTCTAATAAAGATGATCACATCTTTATACTATTAAAAAACTTGATAATATCAAAATAGTTAGGAATGTAGTGCAATTATGAGTAAATTGAGTGTCATCTATTTTCTAGGGTTTGGTTGTTTAGAGCATCAAATATAAATCACCAAAATATAATAAATTTAAGTAACCTAAAGGGATACTTGAATATATCACAAGTATAATAATTTACCTATATAGATTTTTAATTCTATTTCTTAATGGAGATTACCCATTCATCCACTTATCTTTTTCATTAGTTGTTACTAGATTGAGTCCTATTCAAGCCTTAAATAAGTAATGCTTAAAATAAATTATCTTGGGTAATAAAAATTAATTATATTCTTAGAAGAGTGTTCATGTGCTAAACGAGATTTTTTTGATAATATATACATGCATACATTCTATAGCCAACTATCCATTCATGATCCTATAGTTCAATGTATATACATGATGTTCTAATAAACCAATGATATTTAATGCATAGTTCATGGAATTATACTATAAAATGTACAAATTCTTATAATATTATAGTGACATATAGTCATGTTCTAGAACACACAAGTGTTGGGACACAAATATCCCAAGAATATCAACTCAATTTTCCTAAACCAGAAGGGTTCTAATGATTTCTACCTACTTAAGTAAATCAAGACACTCAAAGTAGCATGGTTCTATGGAGTTATACCTACTCAAGTCTCAAATAATTTTAAGCATTATGTCATGTTTTAGAGTACAAATACCAATTAAAAACTTGAAGTCACTTAGAAATAACTTGAAAGTTAAAATACTACATGGTAATCATCCTTTTCAATGTCAAATTAATACAAATTATTTTACTATATTTCCATTCCCTTGTTTGTAAGGGGCGATTCAAGAAAACCCATAATTGACTATCATTATCAAGAATACTAAATTCAATTGGCCAGAGAGTCATCGAAGGTGACAATTAATCAACAATAAACATTACATGAAAATAATTAAAATGGGAAAGTCTTGAAGAAAAACAAAGAAAAGGAAAGGAAATATACACTAGCACCAATCTCCAGCCCCCTTTTTTTTAATTACAAATGGGAATTCTATTCTAATCCATAGAATAATTTGATATATATTTGAATGAGCCCAAAATTAGTTTTTTATGGTCCATTTCTTTGCATGTAATTTGTTGAGTGAGGATTAAAAAGGTAGCCAAACATTATGATGCACCATTTTAAGGACTCAAGGAGACAAGGAAGATGCCTTCTTTAAATAAATAATGTAGAAAATTTAAGTTAGATTTCCTTGCATATTTGAGGAATGAATCTAGCTATTTCAAAAATAATTAAAATTATTACTTCCATGAGGTTTAGCCATATATTGTTGAAAGGAGCTACTTACAATATCCCCTCTTGAAATATTAAGTGAAGTGATAGAAAAATAAATCCTAATGCAACAATCAAATGTCTCCACATAAGTAGATTGTATAGAACAATATGCAATGAATATGTGCTCTTTGTACACATTTCCAACTTACTTCAGAAAAAATATAGGTGATCGAGATGTGTAATTGGTAGGGAAATGATTACACATGCCTATTTATAGAGTTAGTTTCTTCAAGACCAGGCCTTGTAAAAGGATTAGAAAATTAATGAAATGACAAGAGGCTATAGAGTAGAAAAGTAGGAAACAAAAAAGTAACTAGAAAAAAACAAAATTAAGAAGCATGTAGAAATCCAAATCTCTTCCTATTACATTTCATAGAGGGATATATGAAACATTAACTAATTGCATGAAAAAATGAAATTATATTTTTAGATCTGAGTTCAAATGAACCGTTGAATGTACTTGTTACAAATTATGTACTTTTCAAAATTTCAAAAATAAGTTTTTTCGTAATAATTCTATATTATAAATTTATCTGGGTTTTGTAAAATTTACTCTATATGAACACAAATATATTCTTATATATAGATGATAAGAAGAAAAACTAAATTTATATTTCTAGCTACCACCAATATGACTTTTTTAAAACATTTAAAGATGTTGCAAGTGCTAAGAAGAGTGAACCAAATATGAAAAAATAATTAATAAATTATTAAAATTAGAATAATTAAACTTTTATTTGTGGGAAAATGACTACTCTCATCAAACATCTATTATGCTTTACCTCCTTATCCTCAACAACTTGTTCACAAGATTGACAAAGTAAATTATTGTAGAGCTTTATCTTGTATTTTTTCAAAGAACTTGAACTTGGGAAAATATAACAAATAAGAAGAGTAAATTAACTCAATAAAGAGTTGACCATGTTGCTTTTCTTTAGGGTTAGTTAGGAAGAAATATTATCATTAATATGTGGCAATCTATATAAGTTGTAAGGAAATTGAAAAATAGTATAGACATGATTATTAACTAGAAGAGAAATCCACAATATTTATGAGTAAGAGATAATAAATAAACCAATTGAAAAAGACCAAAAGTTACCTAGTTATTATGGGAAACATATATATAATATTTGTTCCTCCTAGGCCTTTGATAAATCTGAATAGATGTTACTAAAAGATGAACATCTATGTTTTGAAGCTCATTGCGAATCTTAATTTTTAATTATATGATGCATATAAGTGAAACCCCCTCTTGTAGATAGTGCTAATTGTTAGAAATATGCTCACCTAATGCCAAAATGTGCATCTCCAATCCATTGAAGCAATAATTTATGCTATCAAAACTGATAGTAATAACCCATTTTTACTATGAAAGGAATCTCAAATTTAAATATTTATAATATCCATAAGTGTAGAAGAGGTTACTTCCAAGAGAAAATGGAGTGTAATTAAAACTCCTAAGAGAGATAATCTTTTCTACTATCTACATAATTGATGTTTAAAATTTTTTCAAATAAAAACATTAAGTAAATAATTTAAGCTTCTATAGTCTAGTATTATTTAGATAATTTATTTGTGAGACTTTTATTAGATAATTATATTAGTGTTCACATGTGTGTTAAGAGGTGAATTTGGAGGCAGAGACAGAGTCTTTCCTCAAGACTCTGAATTAACGGTTGGGGCTTTTGGTGTTTACTTTGCTATTCCTTCTAGTTTGACCTTTCTGGTCTGTTTCGTTTGGTTGTTGCTGGTCTTTTCTCGGGCAGCTGGTCTTTTTGGTTGGACTTTTGTGTCCTCTTTTCTATTTTGTAAACGTTGTGGTTTCAGGTCCCTGTAAAACCCGTTTTACCCCTTTTATAAAAAACAACTCATGTAACTATTCTAGGTGTGATTATTTATTGTGTTTCATTAGAAAAATTTTAATGTCTCAAATCTTCTCATGAGCATAACATCTTCAAGTAATATTTGTCGAACAATATCATTTTCATCATTATCTCTCTCTCTCTCTATACATACATACATACATACATACATACATACATACATACATACATACATACATATATATATATATACATACATACATACATATATATATATACATACATACATACATACATACATACATACATACATGCTTTAGTTGGCTAATAAAACTAGAGTTTATAAATGGATATGCAATGGAATTAGTAAATGAATATGGATAAGGGATCCTCCCTTGAGATAGAAAGCTAGTGGAGATATCACAATTGGTCTATCAAAAATATAGATAAATAAATGTTATGTTGAACTTAGTTTTGGTGTACCTACCTACCCTTGTGAGAATTTGTAAATGTTTCAAAATTAAAAATTAACCATGATACATTTTTAATTGAGGTCTCTATTTGTGATACTTTGTTGACCAAAATGGAATTTCCCTTCGAAGTTCAAACCCTAAGTAAAATAATATGATATTGGGAACAATGAGAGTCTATAGGGGAAATTTTGATGTAATTGAAATGATTATCTTCAAAGAAATTTCATTTTCTCTCTTACTATGGTCAAACCTTAACAAGGGATGAATGTGATTTTTGAAAGGAAGCTATCTTGTAGAAATATGCATTTTGAATAGGGGAGAGGAATTCAAATTCCATAAGTGAACAATTTTTTTTGTTGTTGGATCGAGGACATCAATATCTAGTGCATTGATATTTTTCATTTTTTTTTGATAATCTGCTATTTTTCCACATGTGCATAAAAAATAGCTTAATTTTCAGTGAAAAACATTTGTTTAATCAAACTAAAAAATAAAATACATAATAAAATAAAAAAATATCAAAATTATATTTGATGGATAGCTCATTTTGAGGACTACCATCATCCAGTTGGGTCTATAAAGGCTCCTCCATTTTCATCCTCAACCCAAGCTTCAAAGGGAAAAATTCTTTAGAAATTTGGTGCAATAGGGGGAGAAGGGCGAAAAAGGGGGGTTCAAATGAACCCACGTTCGAGCGAATCCCCCTTGGGGGTTTTCTAGAACCAGGTTTTGAATGAACCTTGGTTCAAGGAAACCCACCCTTATATTCACTTTTTCATTGTTTTTGTTATAAAAAAATGTAAAAAAGTGGGTCCCATCATTTAATAGGGTTCACTCGAACTAGGGTCCATTTGAACACCCTAGTTCGTGTGAACCCCTAAAAAGAATTTTGTTTTTTCATAGGAGCAATTTTGCAATTTTCCTTCCTAACTGGAATTGTAAACCAATTTTGTGGGATCACCCAGGGACACCCAGTGACAAGAAGTAATATTCAAGGACTCTTCAAGAATATTTGCTCTTTCCAAAGGGTTTGAAATTTTGATGAGTTGTTTAATGTTTGTTTCAAAGTTTGAGATCCAGGCAATGTATTTGACTGACTCACAAATTGCACAACCCTAAGTTAGAAATGGCCATACTTATTGAGTCCCCACTCAAATTTCTCCAAACATTAAGACAAACTGAATAGTTAGAGATTTGGCGACACTGGATCCCCTCCACGATACACACGTCTTGGGACTAGGTCAAATCTCAAAATCTTGAAGATCCAGAGACCTTAAGGATTTTTTTGTTTCTACTTTGAATAGTACAAATGTGGGGCAACTTCAGAATGGTTGTTCTTGCACCTACAAGTATTAAGGATTTTGGTCTTTTAAACAAAGGGTTATAATAAGGACATTCGATTCAGGGAATACTATGATAAAATCCCTCAAGAGGTCTCCCAACCTTTAGAACAAGGGCTTTACATATCATAAAGATACTGGGGGAGAGCTATCATGTACCGCTTCCCGTTGATTGAAAAATTTCCTTGCAATCACAAACTTATATAGCGATTCAAAAGAGCTTGGATTTATCTCATTTCCTCTTGGGTCATTCCCTCCTTTCGAAGTGGGGAGGCAATCCCTCTAAAGATAAAAAAAGTGAAGAAGTATATTTGTAGTTCGACTGCCTAGATTGCATAAAGCGCTAGGAGGGAACACACACAATGCCTTTCCTTCACACTCACATGAGGGTTCAATTTTAGATCTAAATCGAAATGTGTGGGTGATTTTAGACAATCAATGTCAATGGAATGCTTTTGATTCTCAAGATTTCTGAGTGGTGCGGGAGAAGTGCATACGCATTCAAGTGACGTAAATTGCAAAAAAATCATAAAACAATGAAGGCACAAGTTCTTTTTAAACCCAAAGTAAAGATGAATTTGTTTTAATGCACCAAACTAAATGTGAATTTGTTTTGTTCAATTTTAGCCAAGATCAAAGTCTAGTAAGTTTCTAATGTTCAATTTTAGCCCAACTTTGAAAAAATCAATCAATTATTAATTTTAAACTCAAATTGATCTAGTTGGCCTAAAATAGAAAACAAAAGCAACAAATGGATGCTCTAGACTATTACAATAAGCATTTAAAAGTGCTTTCTCAATTCCAATGCCCACTTTTTTCCAACTCCAATATGCTAGTTAGTTGATTCCCATGTGAAAAAGACCACCATTATTTCTGGATGCAAACCTATCATGCATAGTATTTAAAAAAAAAAAGAAACAAAAATAAGATTTTCTTCAAAATCACTACTATCGAGTTAAGATCAAAATACTCCATACAAAATATTGATTTAGAAAACTAATGTTGCTAGTCCAAAATTAAAGTCCCCAAGATTACTACATCAACATTCCACATACACAACATGAAAGCACATAACACAAGGGTATGTGTAGGATCATGATGGGCCAAAATGTGGCGATATGATGGGTATGTGACTGACAACTTTTTTTTACCCAAAATTGATGAAACGAAAAGGGTTTTTAAAGAATATTCTCATCCTTCCACCAATATAAACTATGCTTTACTTTGAATTTAATAAATAATTATTATTCATTTTCTATTTGAATTACAACTAAAGTCCTAATTGATAGGCTGATTGAAAAACATCTATAGCTTTCAAATGGTATCACATTTTTTGAATTCAAAACATGCGTCACATTATATGCTTACAAACTATAGGATTAAAAAAACAAATTGAATTTCATGAAGTTTTGACCAAATTAAGGTGACATACAATTTTTTATATTTTTAAAAGTTGTAATAAAAATTCATAATTAATTATTTCCTTGGAAAACAATTACAAAAAATATACATCACATCGAGACACGAGTCCTCTACTTATATCTAAAATATTATAAAAAATATTATCATTAAATTATTGTGGTTAGGGTGGTCACAAACACCTACTTATTTTTCCTGAAATTTAAGGGCTACTTGAAATTTCAAATTTTCACCAAATAGATTTAAAAAAAACCTAGTAGTTTAGAAACTACATTCAATTTGCTACAAATTCTATTCTTACATATTTTTGAAATAATATAGATAACTTATTCAAGTTTATATGTCAAGTTTCCTAACTCTAATTTTTCTAAATTTTTCGCCACTTAAGGGCCTATTTTTTCCATGATGCTCCTGCACATACCCATAAAATACATTAGCATTCAATTTGGTTGTTGATCAAATGTACTCCACTAAACAAGGGAAATTTCATTTAAAAGCATATAGAGAATTAAAGAATATTTGAAGGGATGATGTAAGATGAAAAGTGATTTCAGATCAAAGAGTCCCTTACACTAATAGACATTGTCAAAGGTTTTTTGTTTTCCCTTATTCTGTGAACTTGATATTAATGAACCCGTCCAACACTCAAAATAAAAAATGGCATTTACTGTCATTGCTAGAGATGACTTGCACACCACAAAAAGATTAAAAACAAACAAACTTTCTATTTGTGAGAAAATGCCTGGGAGAAAGTGGCTAGGACTTCAAGATTTACTATTGATAGTATGCCCCCAAAAGATGTGGTCTCATAATTGCAAGATATCCACAAAATGGATTTGTTGAAAGATTTTTAGATTGCAGTTTCAAGAGCATGTAATTGTGTGGCATAAAGTATTTAAATTGGATCTGTCAAAATGTGTTGCCAGTGGTTACTCATTTAGGCAAAGATAATTCCAACTCTAAACAACCCCCACGAATTTTTAAACAACTTGAAGTTAATGATAATAGAAAAATACTTTTGATATCTATTTAATGAAGTCGCGGTCCAACTAGAGGCGCACATGTGATATCAAGCATTTTTAATGCAATTCACCTAACTTGACGAAAAGCCAACTACAATTTCCAAATTGATGAGCAGTGGGTGAAGAAAGTATAGAGGCTAGATACTTTTGTTCCTGATAGAAATGGGGTGTTGCATATGCTAAGCAATGATCCTTTACGTTCAATTGAACGAGGAAATTTTGGCGTAAAAAAGTTAGTAAAAGAACATTGTGCAATTTATTTAAAAGACATTGCCTCTTTCATATAATTGCATTAAAATGTCAATTGTGAAGTAACTTCAATGAAGATAGATTTTACTTCAAAATAGAATGAAGCCTAACCAAAATAAAAACAAAGGCTAAATAGATGCAAGTGAATAAAATTTAGGCAACACAAAACTTAGTGATGGATAGAAGGAAGCAAAAATGATGCTAAAATTCCTCTAAATATAGAATGCTACTTAAAATTAGAAGAAAGCAAACATATAGTATGTACCTACAGAAAGGCGTGCTTCTCGAAATCTTCAAAGGTTGCTCTGATTGACTTTATTAGCAAAGTTAAGTGCAGCTTAAAATTATCTCATTCATGGAGGATGCCAAAAAAAACTTTTGTTGTTCTCTTTCTTTTTTTTTCACCTTTTCCTTAGATGCAATGCCTACTTATTTTCCAATTGAATGTAGGTAGTTATGAATGAGAATAATGGCATAGACAAAAAACAAAATAGGAGCGATTTAAAAAAATCTTGAAAAGATCCCAATATCACAATGTTTAGTAAGGAAATCTTTTTTGAAAAACACTTTCTATGTTAAATTTGACGTGAACTAAAATTATTTTCAAAGCTTTTAGAAATAATTGTGTCCAATTTTTATTTGAATTATAGAAACAAGATCATGCTGAAACAGATGTGAGAGCACCATTCATGCCCCATGGTGGGTGTTAAATGTAAGCACAAATATGAAAAATGCTTAAACCTTAACAAAAATTAGCATGAGTCAGTTTAAACCAAGCAAATAAAGTGCTCCTATGAGATAGCTAAACATGGTACATATGCAAACAAGAAAACAAAATAAACAAAGTAGATAAATGTAAGCATATACAAGCATGTTCATACCCTATCCCATATTGGGAGCAATGCTCCTTTGATGTGGAAAGGATTCCCTTTCCCACCCCCTTGATAAGCTTCCAATGTGATGAAGATGCAAGATTATGAAGATGAAGTGCAAGATGAATGTGCCTATAGTGGAAATGCTCGAAGTTGTGGATGATTGTGGATAGAATGCTTCTATTTATAGGGTTGAAGGGTTGAAGAATGAGGAGATTGGAGGAATGTGGGACTAAAGGAGAGCCAAGAATATTGTGATACTTGTCACAAGTCTATTGGATGAATGTGAAGCACATTTTGGGGAATGTGCAAGTAAAGAGGATGGAAGAGAAATAAATGCATATGGTTGGAGATGTAAGAAAATGTGGGTGAGGATGTAAGAGGGATTAATGCATGTGTAAGAGGCATTAATATTTGGGTAAGAAAGTCAAATAAATGGAGTTATTAGAAGAATATTCCCAAAGCATATGCTTTTATGAGGGAAAATAGGGCAATTAATTAATTAAAAAAATTGATTTTCATGTGCAAGTGGGTTAGTTAATCAAGGGTTGCATTTAACCAAGGTTAAGTTGCAAGATAGAAAATGGGTAATTAGGATTAGGAGTTAATTAATCCATAATTAATTAACATGGAGGAATTAGGGGATTTGACATTTGACTTAAATAATTTGATTTATTAAATCAAATGAGAGAACTTTAGGGATTTGATTAAATAAATTGATTTATTTAAATAAACATGATGAACATTAGTGAATTAATTTAGTAAATTGCTTTATTTGATTAATAAAAGAATTTGATGATAAATAATCATATTTAGATGCATCTATCGATTAGGATTATTTTCATGTGTACACATTGGAATGTAGTAAAATGGATTCTCTAATATTTAAGAGGTACTACTTCAAAGAAACTATGTTTTGGGGGAACAAATTCTACACTCTAAAAGGATATGTTGACTCTAATCTGGCAGGTGATATTGATAGTAGGATTACTACAGGGTATTTTTTTATTGTAGGAGGTACTACAGTCAATTGATTTCAAGGCTACAAAAGGTTGTTGCACTTTCAACCATTAAAGCTGAATATGTTACTGCCATGAAAGCTAGCAAGGAGATGATTTGGTTACAATGTTTTCTAGAGGAATTGGGACAATGACAAGAAGATAGCCCTTTGTACACTGATAGCTAGAGTTCCATTCATGTTTCTAAGAATTTAGCTCTGCATTCAAAAAATAAACACATACAGTTTAGATACCACTTCATCCGGTCAATCTTGGAGGATGGACAGTTGAAGCTGGAGAAAATTCACAAGTGATAATCCTGCAGATATGTTCACAAAGATAGTTACACAGGAGAAATTGATTTCCTCATCAATTTTTGTTGGCCTTCAGAAATGATAATAGTGGACCTAAGAAATCAGCCAGACCTATAATCCAGTGGGAGTTGCAAGTGCACAATGATGTCATCTAGGATCAGTCTCCAAGTGGGAGATTGTTGGTATGTGGCGACTGATCATGGAGATATTGTACACTCATAACAAGATGTGGGGTTCGGTGCATCGCCCCAAAATTTTATTTTCATTAACATGTTAAGGTTTTTTCCTCTTGACACATCAGGGTTTTTTCCCGTTGACACGTCAAGGTTTTCCCGTTAACATGTCAAATAAAAAATATGACTTTGTAAAATCTTAATTCTAGAAGCTTCCATTTTTTTTTTTTATAAGTGGTTGGAATGTATGTTGTGATGTTTGGAATTCACAAGATTGTAATCTGTTTTGCACTAGATAATAAAATCATTGGATGACTGAGTTTTTATGGATGTAGCCCATATTAGGTGAACCTCATTAAATTTCTATGTTGATCTCTTTTGTGTTATTCTTCATTGTTATTTTTGGGTTATTTAATCTACATATAATTGTTAATGTTTATTTCTCTAATCTTCCTGAATCCTAAACTTGTGTTATTTGAATTTCAGGATTAAATCTTAAGATAATTATAAATGCAAGGATATTTCATATATTTTCACCTAAGCAACCTAAGAATTTTCATGCAAGCATCCTAAGAGTTCACAAGAGAATTATAGAGCATTCAAGAGCATTCAAGAAGGCATTCAAGGGAAAATTATTAGAGTTTATTGCAACAATCAAAGATCATATCATTATGTCAAAGGCATAGTGCATCATGCATGTTGTTGAGCTAATATGTTGATGTAGCATTGGAGATCCTATTCAAGAATTGTTTCATATCGAATTTCATAATCAAGATCTACATTTATTGAGGCCACTTCATACAAGATTGTTGATTTGTACTCCAAGATTCAATTAAGGATTGGTGAGGTGTAACATTACATTGTTCATTGATCTTTCATTTCATACATTGTTTCAATTCAAGGTTTAATTACCAAAATGGGGTTTAACCAAGGAAAACCCCTATTCCCTAACAAATTAACATTTTTCTTTTTCTTTGATGTGTGATTGCAAGTTTTAGGTTGAAGATCAAGTGGAAAACAAAAGTTGTCAAAGTTGCAAAGTTGTAAAAGTTGTCATCTTTGTTGGAAGGTCACAAAAACAAAGCTACAAACATTGAATAACAAAACCCAGAAATCAATTTTTTAGAACCCTAACAAGGACCTATTCGCCACTAGGTGAATGAGTCCTTAGTGAGGCCTGAAACACCATTTTTTCAGCAAGGTACACATCATTTTAGCATCTTAAAACCTACCTTTTTACTGTTATAACACATAGGTTTGATTTCTGATTATTGATTGCATACCCCTTATAAATTGAGTGAAACACTAAGAAAAGTAAGGAATGTCCATTTGATTCCCCATCTTATGTGATACACCCCCTTTTTCTATGTTTCAACATGAATGCTTTTAAAGTTTATACATAAAACAAAAATCTTAAATTTATTGTCACAATTAACAATTTATTTCTAAATTCCTATTTAAAAAACATTCAAGAATGAAGATAATCTAGTTAAAAACATTTTAAAAATGAAAAAATATTTATAAATTGTATTTTAGAAAATATTCTAAATTAATATGTATTTCTACAATAAATATTTTAAAATGATATATTATTGTAATTTTTTTGAACATTGTTAATGATAATCTTGTTTAAAATATTATAAAATAATATATTATAATATTGTAAATTACTAAAATTGAAAACGGGTCTACAAAACATCAAATTTTATGGCCACAAAACAATCCTTTATACTACCTCTATGTTAAGATTTTATTAATATATCGAAGAGATAAATTCCTTCCATTTTATCTCTTCCATGAGAAATGTCTATCTAATCTCCAAAATACACCTTTGACCGTATTTATTTATTAATTGAAAATATAAATCTCATTGTATTATGATTTTCAATTAATTAATACATACTGAATAGACTTTCATCGTCTACACATATTTTTATTTAGCATATACCAACTGTAAAATGCTAAAAGACTTATCACAACACAAATTGCAAAATTTCCTGGATTAGAAAATCGGGTGCATCTTCTCTAACTGTAAGAGAAATCGGCGGAAAGATAAAATTATGTGATCTTTCTAACTGTTGAAGATAAACCAACACAAAATTAGCCACTCTACTTATTCTCCAAAGATCTGAATTTCAGATCACTATAAATAAAAACCTTTTCGTTTCATTTTTGATATACTTAGACGTAGCAGCCATGGCAATGAAGAGTTCTGCTATCGTTCTGCTCGCAATCTTCTTCATTATCATGATGATATCAATTGCAGAGGCCGCACGACAACCAATTGGTTGGAATTCAATACATTTTTAACAATCTTCTTTTCTTCATAAAAGTTTTAGAGTTTATGCAGCTAACAAAAGGTTTCGTGTTGTGTTTGAATTTCAGGTACTTCTGCGGGGCAGATTGGTTGCCATCGTGTTTCCGATTGCAATAAATGTGCGTATGAGTGCGCTGATCATTGGTGTTGTGTTGTGTAACGCCCAACTTGTGATCAGTATAATGCAGTTATGGAGAATAAATAGAATTGGGACCCTGCCAACTACATTTGGAAGATAATTGATTGTGAGCACATCAGTAAAGATATATTTCTGGTCTTCATTGGTTACATTGAATCTAAATGGAAGTTTTAAACAATGTTTCTGTTACATGTTGGGAGTGGGTCTATTCTGTATGATTTGGGAGTGGTTAAATCAGAATGTTTAAGTCATATTGTATTGAGTTTTGCGTTTATCTTGATGGAAATGTATTAATGTGATAATATATTGATAGTGATATACTTGTCTATTAGATTTGGTTCATGATCGCTTTCTGTTTACATCCTTATTTCATCCACATTGATATTAACATTCATTCTCTAGTTTTAAATCACTACTTTATCCATGAAGATCAGTTTTGCTTGATTCAAAGCTGATTCAAATGTGTAAGGTGATGAGTGAAAGAATGGTCCTCATATCCTAAAGCTTTGAATTCAACTTCAAATTTTACTGCCCCTTTTTACAAGTTTTCATGAACTACTTATTGCATATTTGTTTGACATGTTTCTATGTCGTTAATATTTAGAGGCATTAACTGTGGACTAAAACATTTAGAAGAATAACACAAAGTAGAATAATTAAATTATACTTCTATTTTTAGAGAGCAGTAATGTAGTCAAATTTGCATTATCTTATAGGCAAAATTTATGTCTCGTGAATATTGTCTTAAAGCTTTCTTATCATTACTAATTTGGACTGCTAAAGTATTTGACCTATAAGAACCCATTAGCTTATTAGTTCATCAAGCTCCTCAAGTTTATTTCTATGCATCACCTTGATAGATTCAAATATCTAGATGGTAAATACATCAAGTTTATTTCTATGCATCACCTTGATAGATTCAAATATCTAGATGGTAAATACATTTAATTCTTTTGATGTTCTCTATCATATGAGTTTCTTATGGCTTACATAAATTCCACAGGTCAAATAAAGTACCACAACTATGATTAATTTTTTTGTGCCTCAAATTGGTTTTCATAATTCTCTATGACAACTTGGACTCTTAAGACCTTCATTAGACCAGGATAATTAATTTCCTTGTAGTAGAAAAATTAAATTAGGTAGCATCAACAACACTTTCCTCTTATTGATTTAAGAATCAAATACCCCTAATTCAATTATTTAATTTTTGTAAATTTATTTCAATTTAATGCTTGTTTTAATTATAATATCTTTATTTTAATTTTTTATTAATTGATTTGTATTTATTTAATTTTCTTTCTACTTTTTAGTGAACCCAACATTCCTACATGACATAGGGTTTAACCTAAAGTGTCTCTCCCGTCATTTAGGTTTTTAGATTTATAATTTTCTAAGCATGTCCTTGTTATTTTAGATTTAATTAGGGTTTGGATCCATCCTTGTTTGTGTCTACTTACCATATATTGATTAGGGTTTGATCATATTTAGTGATATCTACTTGATCTAATCCATTCACCCTTAGATATTGTATTATTGTGGATCTTCATGTCAATATCTTTCATATAAAATACACATTTTAACTTTGATATATTTTTATCTTTATAGCACATGCATTACCTTCTATGTTAATGACGAGGATGTATTTTCCACATAGATATGTTGGTCTATAATTAATTTTATTTTTTCCCTCATTTATTATGTGTTAGTTAAATTATCTATCCTTCATTTTAGACATTCTCATTACACTTCACCATGACTTTCATATTGATCCTATTTCACTCTTGGTTTGTGATAACAATAAGTAGGAAACTAAAGAGATATTATGTTATGAGATTAAACATTTTTTTTACCTATTCTTGACATTTTTACAACTTATAATAATGTTTCTCCTTGATTTCATGATAGTACTATGTCCATCAAACCATGCTATTTTGATGACACACCTTTTATATGTGATAATTCTTTCATGATGGTCACTCTTCTTAAATTTTGTTATCCTTATGGATGTCAATAATACTTATATGTTTAGTGATATAATACATGATATAACACATACCATGATGATATTCCATTATCCTCACATGTAGATTATATTGATATTCTATTGAATTTTAATAAATTACATGCAAATATTACTGCTTTCCTTATGAGTTGTTACAATGTTATGATGTTTTATAAATACTTGTTTACATTTTAAATGATCCAATTGCTTGCTAATTCTAAGTATTGTGATGATGATATCTCATTGATTAGTGTTTTTAGACTACATGTTAATGGTCAATAAATGTAATGGTTGGATTCATTTTTATTTATTTTTTAAATTTATTTTTATGGATTGACCATGTCATAATTTTGTACTTATTTTAACTTATGATGTTTCCTCAACTTCCTCTACTACTATTCATATGACATATGGATAATGTAGTCTTACATTTATGCTAATATCTAGGATTTTAGTAAGCATAATCCTAATTTTCATCTTATACATGAATCACAAGATTGTAATAATATTGGAAATACGTATCAACAGATGGTGGAGGTCAATAATTTGACACTAAAAAACCCATATTTACATCTAATGTATGTATTCATCCTCCAAAATACTATAGAGGAATATGATATGATTGGCCAACTCAAGAATACACAAGCTACAATATCTCTCTAATATCTAGTATGCACTTCACCATTTCTTAAGGATACTAGGTAAAAACATTTAGAAAATATCCAATTAAACTCCAACACCAAAAAATTATGACTTGTTGATTAAATCTTCTACTGTAACAAGGATCATCATTAAAATATATCATTTAAGGATGTTGATCTCCTACTTGAATCTATTATTAATGAGAATTTTCCTTTATACATGTTATGGTGACTTATGGTGAGAGAAATATAAAAAAATCTTTATTTTACAATGGATCTAACTTTGAACATTCATTTTAAGGGTTATTTACAACTATTACATGTGAAAATGATAAAAATACATAAAAATTACCTTAATATTAGAGGCTTTAATAATTTGTATTTAGAATTTCCATGGGAACTATTATTTTACCTATTAAAGATAGATCGCTAACCTTGAACACATTATTTCATGTCATTTTGTGTGTTAATTGTCTTTATTAGGTTCTCTATGGTTACATGCTATGAGATATATACCTTTTGTATTGCATTTATTTTATTAATTTAAACATAATGATAAATGAGATATAATATTATTTTATGTTAAACTATTTAGTTTGATATATTGGCATCTTATCCATTAAAATGCATATTTGTAAATTTCTATTCTAACATTATTCTTTGGAATATTCACACTTGGTCAAGTATTGGCATAATTAGGACTACTTAAGGGGTGATAATTTAAGTTAAAAAACACTTCATCCACTATTTCCTTGGCACCTAAACATTCCCTCATGGGTGGGAAATGGAATAATTTTGGCTTCTATAGCCTAGGCCACATGGTATGGAAATGAGAAGGGCTTTTAATCTAAAATGCAGATTAAGGGAGAAATTCTTAAAAATGAGGGAATACAAAAAAAAGAAGAAGTTATGTTTTAAACCTATGTACCAAGAAGGGGAGCCAAATAGTGTATTGCTAAACTTATGTAATAGGGGAAAAAAGGAGCTAGGAAAACTATTGCAAGATGAATCTAGGCACATAATTCAAGCAACATAAGACTATAAAAAGTAACAAGGTTGTGCTAAAAATGAGGGAATTAAACATATAATTTATAATATTGAAATTGGAATGAAACTATGCACATTTTTTATATTTTCAAGCATGAAGTTATGCAGATATAATTTTTTTAACCTCATTGCAACTGAATTTTCCATATATGCATGAAACTAGGAGGCCTTATGTTTTATTTCATAAATTAGATATGATTTATCAAGTTTAATAAACTAGTTAATTTTTATGGTGTAGTGATTTCATTAATAATATATTGCTTTTGCTAATTCAACCTACATAAATCCCCCAATAATCTAATATATCCCAACATTGAAACCAGATAGTCAAAAGGTAAAGATGGTTTCTAGAGCCCTTGTATTATTGCCAAGAAACCAATTATAATTTGTAGTGGCCTTGAATTTTCTTGCCCATCTAAATCCCCTAGAAAAAAAAAAAAAAATTAACCCCCTAATATTGCTCAAAAAGGGAATCCACAATTCGAAGAGGATGAAAAATTGAAGGGCCTAGCTAAGTAATCAAAATTCATATCAAAAGAGTTCATTGTTAACATAAGGAGGCCTTTGGAAGCATATTCTCTTTTGAGAGACCAACCTATAAGTAATAGAAAAAGTAAATATGAAAAATCAAAATACGCGAAAAGGTTGGAAAAGAAAAAATTAGAATTAAGAAGACCTGAAGGGTATGGAGATGAAAGATGATGAAGAGAATAGGGATAATCAAAATGAAAGTAAGAAGAGGAGGTCAATGAGAATTTTGGCACCTATTAGCTAGGAAAAAAGTATATGCAAAGAAAAGGTTATTAAATATATGGGAACTAGCACTTTAGAAGTGATCTTGGAGTCCGTTGAATAAAGTGAAGGAGAAGAATTTGACCTAATTTGTAAAAGCCTCATGGACCTATCCCCTCCAGTCATCTCTGAATCCTACAATAATCCTACTAAGGAGGATGATTTGAAAACTAAATGAACTTCCATGGTTCCAGACTCCATCCCACCCTTAGAAACTTCATAGAGCATTAAAGCGTTGGAAAAATGGTGAGGAGGATACTAAAAATTTCCAAAAGGTGATGTAGGGTAATGTGGGAGTAAAAATGATTTTATTGGATAACAAAGTTTCTCAATTTGAGGACTCTTTGGTCAAGCTATTTTTTATCACTAAATACCTCATGGACTGCTCTACGACTTCTATGGCTTATTTGGAGTAGGATCAAAAGATGAATAAATGTAAGTTGGAAGATAAGATGCACAAATTAAAAAAGGGATTGAAGAAAATCTATAAGATGAAAAAAGAAACTAGATAACTACTCTAGATAAGTGGAATGAAAGATTGAAATTGGTCATGGATGAGTGGACCACTCTTATGAACATCCACAATATGAATTCTAATTATTATTCTTTGTTTCTTTTTGTCCTATCTTTTAGTTTTTCTCTATTTCTTTATCATTCTATGGTTACATTAGTGAAACAACTTGTTATGCTTTTGAAATTTTATTTTATTATTTTAACTTTGGGTGTTGGACCATTTTCCCATGTTATCTAAGAAATACAAAATATGAATATTTACATGGTAAAACACTAGTAGTATGTCAAATAAATATTCACCATTCATCTAGGAAAGAAAACTAATAATGAAGCCAAAGGTTTTGTGGCCTAGTGGGGACTCAAGCAAGCCATCGACAACAAGGTCAATAAATTCTATCTAGAAGGTGACTTTGAATTTTCATCAACCTAAGAAAGGTGGTATGGTCCTTGCATAGAGACATATGGATCATGTTATAGAAATTATAAAATACATAAGGAAATTTGAAGAAGTTAAAATAACACACACTTATAGGGAAGGTAACAAATCAACAAAAAATACTGCTAATGTTTTGTTTATGGTTGTTGGAACACTTAGTTGGCATTTAGATAGCTACCTTGGTATATTTGAAATGAGGTTGAAAAGTGATAAAATAAAAATAATTCAATGAAAGTTGAAATAAACTCTGAAATGTGGATTGTCACGGCCTTTGAATTTAGTAAATGCCAAGCTGACATAAAAGTATAGGTGGTGCTTCTAAAACTACAATATTTTTATGAGCTTGATTCTATCACATTTTTAATTCACATGAAAAATTGTATTAAAGGGATGGGATTATTATAGTTATAAGATTGCAAAAATTTATTATCCTCTAGGTCCACCTTTTATTCCAATAATTATACTCATATGGAAGATCACAAAACTCATAATAAAGTGAAAAATAATATATTCATGTTTCTTCTTAATTCTTCAGAAAATATTGTCTTTTAAAAAAATATTTATGAGCACAAAAAAGGAAAGAAAGCAATGGGAGGAGAAAATATAAGAAGTTGGTCCTTCTAGGTCTATGAGTTGTTGAAGAAGAACAATGACATGTGTAGGATTTCCAAATATGAAGGGGTCATCAATTACTTCATGTTACATCCCAAATTTTATTTTACAAATTACTTTTAAACTTTTATGTTAGTAATGTGTTTTTAATATCAGTAGATGATTATATGTTATTTGAAATTTTGATGAAATTATAATGCAATGCAATGTGTTTCAATTTTAATGATTATTATTATTATTTAATTGAGATTATGATGTTGTGTCTAATAAAGAACTATGTTATTGGATTTCTAATTGAAATGCAAGATCATATTCTTACCCTCCTAGAGGGAGAGGGAGAGTATCACTAGAGAGAGCAGTATAGACATGGTAAATAAATAGTCTAACACCAAATGAGTTGAGCATATACTCACATAGGTCTATGTAACTAGTTCAGGTAAATACCTCTAGTCTTGTTGTTGAGTTAATTTAATATTTTTTATTAATTTTGGGTTGAGTCGTAAGGTTAAGATGAGCCTTATCAAGTCCTTGGCCTATTATTTTTCAATAAAAAATAAAGTGCTATATAAATATCATCTCATTTTTTTGATTTATCAATTTTATTTATATAAATTCTAATTGATTATTATTTAAATGTAATATATATATATATATATAGGATTCAAATCGACATGCTAATTAAAACATGTAGAGGTAAGTAAATTTATTCAAGCTTCATAACCATTTCATGGGGCTTAAAAGCCTTCATCTAAGGCTTAAAAATGGGAGTTCAAAACTTCATTAATACCATTATTAAGAGTGTAAAGGTGGTTCTGAAGTTTCACTTGATTGCTAAAGCCATTAAGAAGCAATAGGTTCTATTAATACAATGCATATTAATATGAACAAAGGGAGAAGAGGCATTGCATGATAGGGAGTTTATGACTCTCATAGTGGTCATTAAAAATTTAGTTAAAAGAAGTTTTTGAGGAGCGACAGTTGCGGGAAAAAAATTAGAGGAGTGAAGAGTCTAATATCATAAGGGATTATTATTATGCAAAAGTCTAATGTTTTAGAGCAGAATGACAAGGAATGAGAGGAAGCAATGCGGGTCTATGAGAGATTGAAAATTATGCTCCAGAGTATCACATCATTTGTATGCATTACATAGATAAATCTCTTTATTTTTTTTTAGCAACAACTTATATTTGGCTTTCAACTGTGGTGAAGATATACAAGAAAATTAGAGATTCGATGTTGGCAAGCTAAGATTTCTCGGAGAATCTTGGTTGATCACTATAACTATATATGCTAATTTCGAAACGTGCAAAAACAAAGAGTTAACACAGAGATGCTTTCATACCTTTTTTCTTGTGTAATTTTGTAGATTAAATATAGAGTTTTAGATATGAAAAGATGAAAGAATGGTTATTTATGATGATGAATCATATATGTTGAAATACAGAATTAATTGTCTGATTTTTACACTTAGGCACAAAACTACTTGATCTCTTTGAAATTTGAAATAGACAGTAGAGAAGAGATTTATTTTTCAGTTGTGATAAGCTAAATAATTTATCCCATTTTCCTCAAGAAACTACATTTACAGTTTGATATATAAATATATATGTTCAAAATGGTATATAAATAAATATATGTATGTATGTATGTATATATGTATGTATATATATACATACACACACATATATATACATGTATATATGTACATATACATATTATATACATATATATATACATATACATACATATATATATATATATCATATATACATATATATATACATATACATACATACATATATATATATATATATATCATATATACATGTATATATGTATATCATATATACATATATATACATGTATATATATATGTATATACATATATTATATATATGTTATATATATATATATACATATATATTTTATATATATACACATATATATATATATATACATACATATATATATATATATATATATATACATATATATGTATATATATACATATATATGTATATATATATATATATATATACATATATATATACATATATATGTATGTATATATATATATATATATATATATATATATATATATATATATATATATATATCTATATATATATATATATATATATATATATATATATATATGGGATATTTTGTGCCATATATTTATGAAATATAAGATAAGCTTGAAGTTTATTTTGTTGAGTTGATTGAAAGAAATCAATTTTGTAATTTGAATTATTGAAATATTTTAAAAATCACAATAGGGTGCTCTTTGTGATAAAAGAAATTGGTAATAAATATTGTACTTTTACCTATGTTATTAATGTGTTCTTGTGCAAACAACCAAGACAAAAAGCCTAGAGAATTCATAATTATTTTAAAGAAGAAGTTATCTTTGTATTGATGTACAATATTATTCTATTTTATTCATTTCTCAAGTTGATAAGAACTTATGTGAAAGACAAGGTGTCTTGAGTTAATGTCATTGTTTTAAAATATTATAATTGATATTATGCATGAAAATAGGAGAGTAGTTTACTCTTATATTTGAATGCAAGAACTTATGAACAAGTGACAATATCCAAGTTTTGAGATGGTGCGAGTACACAACATGGTTGTTCATTGTCAAGAAAATGTTTCCATCACCTTAGTTGTTTTCCAATTGTAGTAAGTTATACATTTACTATTTTAAATCCCTAAGAGAAGTTAGAGAAGTTGTCAACCAGTTAGTCGTGTTAAAAATTAAGTGTAAATTCTTTTCCATGTTGAGTTAGAGGTGTGTGAAATTAAGACTACATTTTCTATGAAGGTGTTTATTTATTTCAAAACTTTGGCCAAAGTAATGAAAAAGTCAATGCTTGCATTAGTTAGCTCATTGTGTTATAGAATACATATCTATTCATATTGTTCATACATAGTTAAAGATGTCTAAATTTTTATGGTCAAACACTAGGACTGGACTATGTCATGCATTTGTTGGTTCCTTTGTCTATAATCTTCATGAAGGGTAAGGCCATTTCTAGTTGGAAGGTGTGTGGGTGACTATTGGTCTATGGTTGGAGGTAAAATTCTTGGGTGATGCTCTCTCGCTTGCAAATGACAACATTGAGGATTATGAAATAGAAGAAAATTTTCAAATATAGAAGACTTGACCATATATCATTTAACATATAATGTAAAATTGTATGCTTCAAATGCATTTCATGTATGAATTGTAAATAAATTTATCTTAAATTTCTTAAGTTGCAATTAATATATTTCAAATTCTAAGGTTGTTAATATTCATTCATATTTTAATCATGTGCATCAGATAATAAATGAAAGTGAAAAAAAATTAGATACCCTATTTTTAATCTTTTGTTTATTAATTCTATGGTAAAAATCTAGTCTTTGTACTATTTAGAAAGAGTTGGTATGTTACATATGGTATAAGAGCTACTCGGTTCAACACATGGGCCTATTTTTGGTAGTTTTGACAAATGTTTGACATGTAGATGCATGAGTCAAACTTTCTAGTTTTGGAAAAGTTTTGTTTGACAAGGACTCTACACTTTGATTTCTTATACTTTGTTGAAGTAATGTATTATATAAATTTTAAGGTTATTGTAATTGAAAGTTTCTTGAGAAAAAAAATATGAAAGATATTTTTCCATTTTTTTCTTGGTATAATTTTACTACGTTTTCCATGCAAATACTGTATCAAATTTGTGCTTATTTTTTTTGCTATCATTACATATTATAAATTTTCATATAGTGATAATTATGTGAACCAATACCCAAACAAGAATCAAGGAGCTTAGCAATGAGTAAATGCATCACCTACCTATGAAGCAACATTCCAACAAAGGATCCATGCAACATTAGATAAATGAGAAGCAGAGTATCAAATAACTCATATTGAAATAATAGGTACATTATTTGGCATTCCTATTTCAATTTTGATTTAAACTAGTTCTACTAAAAATTTTATTGCATCAAGAGTGTTAGATAAATTTCCTAAAAGAGATGAATATATGGCAAAACCCTAGTAAGTATAATATTCTATCCAAAAAAAATCTCAGGTAGAGCAATTCCTATTTGAATCTAGAGTTGACCTTCCAAGTTTTTCAACCAAGGTGAAATTTTTGTAGTACCTTTGGGATCTTATGATGTTATCTTAGGAATAAACTAGTTGTGAAGGCATACCTGGATAAGGAAGAAAAATCAAGTTAAGGCAAATATCTGTCGTGTGGGCCAAGAAAAATGGATGTTAAGTCTTTACAGTCAAGATGGAAAAGTTAGAAGATCTCAAGGAGTTTATATTCCAAGATGATATAGGGTATCTTGAGTCTCAAAATATCCAAGGAATTAAAGAAGATCTTAGGGATCAAAGAGATCCTACTATGGAGAACTACCTTTTTCTTCAATATTTTCAAAATGTCTTTCCAAATGAACTTAATAGATTAACCCAATAAAGGGATTTTGATTTCTCCATTGATATAATTCCTGGTTCAAAACCAATCTCAAAAAATTATCATACCATATGACCACTACAAAGTTGATGGAACTAAAGGCTCAATTGTAGGAACTATTGTCTAAAGGATTGATTAGGCCCAGTGTTTCACCTTGAGGAGTGCTAGTGATCTTTATCAAAAGGATGGAACTCTACACTTATGTATAGATTATCATATGCTTAACAAAGTGACAATTAAGAATAAATATCCTTTACCAAAAATTGATGATATTTTTGATTGAATTTGTGGAGCAACAATATTTTCAAAGATCGATTTGCGATTTGGATATCATTAGTTAAGTTAGAAAGATAAATATATTCACAAAACAACCTTTAGAAAAAGTTATAGAAAATACACATTCATATTCTTACCTTTTCGAATGACAAATGGGCCCCAACAACATTTATGAATTTGATGAACAATGTTTTCAAAGATTGCCTAAATAGATTTTTTTTGGTATTTATAGACAATATTCATATATACTCTAAGAATGAGGATGAACATTTTCAGCATTTGCAGTTTGTTCTTCAATATTAGAGTAAATTGCATTTACACTTAAGTTTACTTAGGCATTAGTTTTGCATAATTTATTTAGTTGGGTGGTTTTTTCTTGTTTCGGGTAGTTTTACACCTACCACATATTTTCATGCCTTTAAAAGACACTTTGTATATTGTGTAATATATCTCATCTCAATGTATTTTCTATGGTGAAATAGATTGGTTTTCTTCTCTCGTATTCTGTGGAGGTTTATTTGTAGATGATTTTATTGGGTTATTTGCTCTAACATGGTATCAGAGCCATCCATTTTGCACTCCTTCCTGTGAGAGTTTTCATCTGGAGATTTGTGAGATCATTCATTGCTAGAGATCATTTGGCATTTGAAATTTTTTAAAATTTCAAAATTGCCTCATTTATGATTACTTCATTTTTTCAATTATTTCTGAATTACTGTTATTGTTTTTGAAGGCTATGAATCGGTTTGGAGGCATTTTTTTGGTTGTGAAGAAGAATGATTTTTTGTTTCCTACCAAGCGATGTGTTGTTTTTTTGAGGGAAGTCCAATCTGTAGCGAATTTATTTCCATAGGCTATGACATTTGAAGGGTCGTTTATGTGCATAGATGCATTTTACCTGTTAAGGCAACAAATTCTAGTTTTTTAGGTGATTTTCTCACTATGAAAGCTCGATTCCTTTGTCTGGAGGGGATGATTGTTGTGAAGAGGCCACAATTTTTTCCTCATTGGAGGCATCCTTGGCTGGTGCTATTTCATTGATTGTTGGAGGAATTTTTTTTTGTGGAGAGAGACATTTGTAGCATGGGAGTTTGTGAGGAATTTTTTTTATGCTTGTCAATATCTCCAAGGCACAGTTAAGAGGTTCTTTGCTTCATAGGCCTAAGCATTTGAAATATGCAATCATGGAGTTTTTTTTAGGAGGACAACATTTATTAAAATTTAGATTTAATAAAGTTTCTCCTAAAATATTTAGGGTTCAAGTTGTTGTGCAGTAAAGAAGTGGGCTCAAGCCTTTTGAAGCTATCTTTGGGAAAAATTATCCCACATTGGCTGCGAGGGGAATTTTTTGCTCCTTAAATACCTTTGCAGTGTGGTTGCTTGGTGTGCGCAAGAATCATAAAGGATCGTGGTGTGCCTTGAGTTGTGGAGATTTGTTCAAAGATTTGGCTTTCTAGTGGTGCAAAAACTACTACAAACGAATAGCAAGGTGCATTAATTTTTTCTCCAATTTTTTTCTCAATTTGAAAAATCAGCCTTTTTGCTTGAAGTATTTTTTGAAAGGTTGTGAAATTTAATTTCTAGAGGCCACCTTATTGGAATTTATTTATAGTTTGGTGTAATTTTTTCCTTTTTTGGTGAAAAATTTGGTCATGACTACTCCTGAATCTATTGAATTGTTAACTCCCCATAATTACCATATGTGGAAGATGAAAATGTGTAGGTTGCTTCAGTCTCAAGGTCTATGGTCCACATTGAGTAATTCCAACCCACTCTTACCAAGGAACTTGAAATATTTTCCTATACAAATAAGTGTGACCAAGCTATGTATTTGATGAAATTGAATTTTTATGATAGTCTCCTCTTTAATATTGATGAGTTGGATACACCCAAGGAGATATGGGATAAGTTACATAACCTGTTTGATCAGGTTAGTGAGTTTCATGTCCTACAACTAGAGGCTGAATTAACAACTCTTATCCTTGAAGCATTTCCTTCTATTGATGACTTTCTAGTGAAATTAAAATCTTTAAGGTCACAAATTAGCGTGATGTGGGAAGAGAAAAACTAATAAGGATTCCATCTTTTTGATATTGTCTAAGTTAAGAGGAACATTTGCTATGTTTTCTTCTACCTTCTAATCGACAATGGATGCTTTGGGTAGTGCATTTTAAATGCCTTCTTTTGAGACTTTCTATGACTGGTTGACAAGGGAGCAAGGGAAACTTGTCTAGTTAGAGGGGATCCCCATAAATCATAAATTGGTTGCACATAGCTCTCAAAGTAAAGGGAAGAAGAAACCTAAAATTAAAACATAGTCAAATGAGATTTCCACCTCTTCAAAAGAGGACAAGCCTAAGAAGGAGAAATTCAATTGTGTATATTACAAAAAGAAAAGGCATGATGAGCATCATTATTATATGAAGAAGATTGATGAAATTTCACACCTTATTTAGAAAAAAAATATCCCATTACCCTCATCTATAACTCCTCCTATAGGCTCTACATCTTCATCATCCAACCCTACACAGTCAGGGAATGCATGGTTTGCAAGTGGTAAAGAAGATAAACACTACATGGGTAAAGGACATGCACTAGTGACTTCTATAGTTTATTTTGTTCAAGATAGATGGTTTTTAGATTTTAGAGCATCTCACCACATGGCTTCTAGTCCCTGTCCTTTTTTGGGTCTTCATCTTTCTGACACTTCCAAAAAATTTTTGGGAGATAATAAGCTTTTGGATGTTGTGAGGGTAGGAAATGTTGAGATAGGTGATGGCTATTTGAGGGATGTGCTGCGTATTCTAGAGTTGCACAAAAATATTCTATCCATCTATCAGATTACACATGGTGAGGTCCCAAAGATTTTAGAATTCACTGTAGACTATGTTTTCATTAGAGAGGTTGATACTGGGAAAATCATTGTTGTTGGTAGTGCTTATCATGAGTCTCATATGTATACCTTCTCTCACTTTGTTGATGATGATGACTATGTTCCTCTCACTCCTCTTGCTAGTGTTGACAACAATTCCACAAGATAGATTAGTCATATGAACTTTGGAGTTCTTCAAACTCATTTTGATACATCTCCTATTGCTTCAAAGGTTGATATTCCAGCACAATAGGATATTTTTGATCCCTTAGATATTGTTTTATTGGATGAGTATTTGGAAGGAATCTCAGATTTGTTTGTGGAGTCTCATCTTATAGATTTGGGAGATATACTTGAGGGGATTTTTCTCCTCTTTGATGACAATTATAGCATGGCAATTGATACATCTAGATTGTCTTTGGAGGCTGACTTTGATGAGCCTTCACTTTCACTTGATTTGTCACATTTCTTGGTTGTTTTTTATCATGACTATGTGATGGATTATTGTATTTGGAGATTTCCGTCCTTTTTTCATTTGGATATGGAGTGGATTCTTCATCACCTAGTGGACTTGTTTCTTCTTAAGGGAAGAGGTGTTGCTTGTAGGCATTGGATCATCTTTTGTTTTTAGGCATACTTCATCGGCATTGGAGCTTCTTCATTATAGGGGGGACATGATATCTCCTTTTTTCCTTCCTATGGGATATCATTAATTGTATATACATGATATATGTAGTCCTTTGGGGGTGTGATTGAGTCCTCCATCCATGCATCTTGTCCTATTTTTTCTTTTCTCTTTTGGAGAGGGGTTTTTTCCTACAAGGTTTTTCTCGTTTTCTCCAGTTGTGAGAGATTGCATTGTAAATGGGTACCTAACAAATGGTTGTGTAGCTAGGACCCATATTGCATTTTTTCTTTTTGGAATCTTCATTTTCCTTAAGTTGCACTTAAGGTAGAGTGTTAGAGAAAATTGCATTTACACTTAAGTTTACTTAGGCATTAGTTTTGCATATATTTAGTTGGGTGATTTTTTCCTGTTTCAGGTAGTTTTACACCCACCACATATTTTCATGCCTTTATAAGGAACTTTGTACATTGTGTAATATATCTCATCTCAATGTATTTTCTTTGGTGAAAGAGCTTGGTTTACTTCTCTCGTATTTTGTGGAGGTTTATTTGTAGATGATTTTACTGGGTTATTTTCTCTAACATTCAATATTTGAGAGAACATAATTTGTATGGAAAAATATCAAAATGTATGTGATGGAACCCCTCAAAAAATTCTTGGTTCCATTTTAAATTGTGCAGAATTTGGGTTGGGCCCTCATTTCTAGTTTAGGTCATGTCTTCATCACTTTATTAGGGGTTTTATGTTGTTGAAACCTTTAAGAAGTGGCCTATGAGTCCAAAATACCTTGATCATTATATTATTACATTAACTTGATATTATCGATCTCTAGTTGTCTAAGTTACCTCTTATACCATCGATGACGTATTCACCAGCCCCTTGGGTTTAGGTTTGTCGATCACCTTGATCCTTTTTCCAGTATTAAATTTTCCTATGGTCGAGGCTTAATTTTAAAATGACTTAAATCCTTAGCCTTCATCCTTTATGGGTCAAGTTCACATTGGCCTAGAGATGGCCCCTTTTTAAGTTAAGTTTTTCGGCATGTGCAGAATTGGGATTTCATGTTGGCATTCAATCGCCAGGAGTTGATCCCAGTCGTTCCTCATGCACACACACTAATTTATATCTTCTTATTTTATTCACATGGGCTAACGGGCTTTAGCCATGTGTCTAGCATATTGGTGGGCCCGGTCTCCTTGCTGAAGATAGCTGGCACCATTAAAAGAAGATCAATGGTTGTAGATTTGAGACGTAGCTACATCTTGACCACTCCCTGCATGTCCGTGTTGGTTTATTTCATATTATTTTAAATACACGAGCTAGCAGGCGATGGCCATGTATCATGCTTGGCGGTGGGACCAATGTCTCCACAAGGATGGTATACACAGTTGGGAGAAGGATCAACGACGGACACTGCAACACGTGTTCTCATCAGGACCATTCCCCACACACCCGTTCATCTAAAGCATTAAAGAAAGATAGTTACATGGGCTAGTGGCTTGAGAGACACTTGTCACTTTTGTGTAACCCACCAAGCTCTAAAGAAGGTGATTGCTTCGTAAGGAAGGAAATCAATGGTCGATGGCGGATGATGTGGGTAAATCCTATCCGCTTCTTGCCATCTTGTGAAGGCCCTGCCTGTGTGCCATATTTTACGATGGGCGAGCGGGAAAATGCCACGTGGACATTATGAAAGGCTTTGATGGACTCTAATGGAGTTGGAAGGTTGCTAAATTTGGTTGAGAGGGTACTATTTCCAAATGGTGCCATTTTTAAGTTTATTCTTTGAGGCACATGTTTGGTAGTTTGACTATCAGTTCTAACAGTTATCGATATGTGTGGGAAGGCAAAAATAAAGCAGGGCAATGTATGAACTAATATTTTGAGATCAGATTAAGATCATTCCCCTCTGTTTTGCTACAAAAAAATACAAGTGAATTAATTCCCACACGTAAGTAGGTAGTTATAGCATGCAAAAGTTTTAAATGATGCAAATATGTGGTTGAAATATGTGTATAGAGTGGATGTATATCTACTCAGGGATTTTCTGATCAAGAAAAGGCATTAAAAGCACAATTAAAACTTGATCATAATTAGTTGCACCAGTAATCTATCTGTTGATTTATTTTTAAAACATGATCAATGGTTGAGGTTAAAAAAGATCAAAGAAGACTGTTGTCATCTCATGTGCTCGAGTTTTCTTTGAGTATTAATGGTTGGTACACTTGAATGGATTGATATAATGAGAATTGATGGCCATATTTTTTTAGAAATTGCATTTAGACATTGACAATCGAGTTTGAGTCTGAGAGAAAAGTTGGTGAAGGTTTTCTAGTTCTTATCACAGATAAGATGAGTAAGTCTGGAGAGTCTGCTAGGCCAATTCAAAGGTCTAGAAGATTGAGTTTTCTTGAGTATGAGGAGAATTCTCCTGAGGATGAAATTGAGACACATGGAGCTCTTGATACACCAAAGAGTAGAAGGGGACACATGAAATTCAAGAAGTATGGTTTCAGGAGTAGTTACTGTAGCACCCCTCCATTTTGCTCTTTTTGATCGAATAGTGTTCTTCTATGTATGCTTTATTTCTGTTAGCACTTTGACTATGGTACTTGGTTCTATTTGATCGCAAACTGTCAAGCGATGCATATGTTATATTTGGATGTGATGGAATTTTACTCTGATGTTATCATTATGGCATGTTTTGAATTAGCTTAGAAAATATTTAATTAATGATGTTTTATGCTTTGGAGTATATTATTGATGTTAGACTCGTCAGTTAGAAAGTTTGTATTGGTGAAGGGGATGAGATTGTATCACTCGCTTGCGAGCGCCCTACGATTATGAGATTTCCTCTTCACGGTGTGTCTTATTATACCATATATATATGCATGTTCAATATACTCTTTGCTCGCAGGTTGACAGGTACATGACATCGACTCCACCTAATTTCATAGGTTTGAGTGTGTCCATTGACCAACGGTAATCGATTGGGAGATAGTAGCTAGGTTTTTTGTGCCAAGTCATCACCCTAGTCATAGTGTGTCGTTAGGTTGTAGTTGGGTTTAGTCGTTTTAATGTTGTCCATTTCACCTTGGTTTTTATTTAATTTCAAATTATAAAGGTTATTAAATGGCTTGTGTAGTTAAAATGATGGTTAAATATATCTGGTTGCAATGTTGAAATGTTAGTTATTTTATTGATTAATTTAATTTAATTAATAAAATAATCTAATCTTGGTAGATTTAGTTTATTGATTATTAATTTAATGGTGATAAATTGAATTAAGTTAGTTGTTTTGGCATTATTGGATATTTTGATTTAAATTAAAAAAAATGAAAATCATGTTTTAAATTGCACTTTTTGAAAATATTGTGTAAAGAATTTTCTTTTTAAAAAGTTAAATACCTTTTTTTTTGAAAAGAGATTTTTTTAAATATATGAAAAATCCATTTTGAAAGCAATTTTGTTTAAATTTTAAAAATGAAAATATCTTCAAATTTGCAATAAATTTGGTGGATGGGATATTTTTAGGGATTTGACTAAATTTGGGGAAACTCTATGAGAGCCATTCCATTGGATTTTTAAATTTTAATTTTCAATTGTGGAGAGAAATTGCTGTGAAAAAAACAAAGGGGAAAGAGGGTTTTGTTCTTGCTGGATTTTTTTGGATTTGAAGAAGATTGGATTTCTTGGTTGAGCTGGAAACAAAATAAGATTTGAAAGCACCATTGGCAATCTTTCAAGCTTGGAGAAAAAACCAGGTTTCTTTCTATGATTTTTGTTTTCATTTTGAAAGAGTTTTTAAATTTTTATATGTTGTTGGAAAAGATTTAAATTCTCTTTGATTTGAAAGGAAAACCCATGTCAAATTTTATTTCAAAACTTGCAAAAACTTTGTTGAAATCATGGAAAAGAAAACAAAGCAAGAATCAAACCATGGAAAATAGAACTTGATGAACAAAAGAAGAAATTTCCATTGCAAATTTAGATATTAGAACTTAGGCTTTCAAATTAATTTGTTGTGTAATTTGTTCTGTTGGAAAAATTTGCACAATTTCTCTAGATATAACAATGATTATATATATATATATATATGCATATATATATGCATATATATATATATATGTCATATATACTTTTATGTATATTATGCTGGGAATTTCTTTGTTTTCCTAGAAGTTTTATTGCTGGTAAATAAACCCTATTTTTTAAGAGAACCTCTATTTTTTGTTTATCTGTCTGTGTTATGTTTGTTTAAAAAAAAAATTAGAATAAAAAAAAATTCTTTTGTGGAGGGGCTGGGCTGTGCCCCACAGTCGCCCCCCTAATGGGAGGCGCTATGGAGGTAGTGTCGCTGCCTCCAAAGGTAGCAATGCTGCCCACACAGCGCACCCCAAAAAGGGGGAGGCTGCATAGGCAGCCAAGCCTCTCCCTTTGGGGAGGGACCCGTGGCCCTAAGATCTGTGCCTTTTTTTATATATTCTTTATTGATTTTAATTTAATTATTATATATATATATTTTATATATATTATATATATAATAATTACATATTATATATATAATATATATATATATATATATTATATGTATATATATATATATATTATATTAATAATTAAATAAAGTGGTTTAATTTATTATTATTTTAATATATAATATGTATAATTATATATATAATGCATATATTATGTATTATTAAATAATTGGGTTGGAAATTTAATTAATTGAGTTTAAATGGATTTATTTAAATAATAATTATATATTTAAATATATATATAAATTTGTATATACACTAAGTATATATTGTTATATATATATATATATATTTAATATATATATGTGTATTTAAATATAATTTATTTTAAGGTGATTATTTCATTATTGTAGTTGAAATAAAAAAAATTGATTTTTTTTTAATCAAATGATTTTATTTAGCAAGTTGATTTTGATTATTTTGTATGATTGAGAAACACGGAGTTAAATCATTGGGTTTAAATTTTTCAACGTTGCGAATTAAATTCTATTTATTTTTGAATAAATGCAAGTAGCGTTGATTGAGTTGATTGGATTTAGGAAATCCTAACATTAGTTTATTTAATTGTCTGAAATGCTTTCTAGTGATGTTCTTGTTCATTCTCGGTGTTGCACATTTGTGTCAATCGTTATGTAAGTCTTCCAGAATGGGCTTCCTTTGAGGTTGGGGGTTGTCGTATTGCCTTGGGTAGTGTGTCTAAATGTATCCAGTGTTATTCCCGGTTATCAGGAATGGGATGTGTGGACTTTATGTCATGTATAGGGAGTCATTCTCCTTAGGTCGCACTTGTGTACCCTTGGGTGTGGAGTTATTCCACATGTTGTCTTAGAGGAGTGGCTTGCAATGAGGGCCGACACACAAAGTGGTGTCAGGGAAACTCTTTGTAAGTTAGTTAATTCAGTGATGATGTAACAAAATTATTAGAGGTTTAGGTTATGCATCAAACACTTAACAAGATTAATTTTGCCTCGCTCATGGACACAAGGGCTTGTATAGACTTGGGATGAGACGAGAAGGTCTGGAATGGCAAGATCGTTATCTTGTCTCTACGAGATATAATTGATTTCGCATTGGTTTGCATGAGGGGCCTGAAGTCGTTAGAGGTTTCCAGGATATCCCAAGATGGGGGCCAGGATCTAGGAAGACTCACCAGGATATCCCATGTGACATTGTGATGACACTTCTCCTAAGTCAACAGTATGTTTGTATCAGTGATGCAATTGATTATTAAACTTTGGAAGCATTGTAACCATTGTGTTATGTGATGTTGTAGTTGTATTTAATTTAGTTCAGTTTTGAGTAGCCTGTGTCTAGAGGTAGATGGTCTTGCCTAGGAATCCTTGTTACTATCTCCTAGCACGGGGGGTGAGCCTTCAGGTATCACATGGTTGGGTGGAATGTGCACCTTAATCCGTTGGGTCATCTTCTTGTTTGTGTGGACGATATTTCCAGCTGGAGAGCTCGTAGGATCCAGTACTTTCGTGCTTGATTATTTTCAGTTATTATTGTAATTTATTACCCCTCTTTGTATCGAGGTGGAAGATGTAATTTGTAACCTTGTTTATTGGATTTACCTCATTCGGGGAATGAGTGTTGTAATCATATTGTAAATTATATTATTGGAATCATGTAGTATCTCTTATGCCTTTGATGTAATTTTATCATGTATGGAATGGATGTGTATTTAATTTGTTAAGCAATTTAAATGTTATGGTTTTAATTCATGTTTCTTGTTTGGGTTTAAGTAAACTCAGTCTCGTAACCTTAGGGGTTGTTGGCAATGGGTAGTGAACTTTCATGTTTTTGTACTTAAACAAAAAAAAAATTATTGCGTTTGAGTAGTTAATTGCAACTTCCCCTAGGGTTGCGTGGCGGGGCGTTACAGTTCCCGCTTGAGGAGCCAAACCATTTTAGAAGAGCTAGTCAAATTTAAAGGGAAAAAGCTAGTGAAATATGAAAAGAAGGAAAATAAAAAGTGCTAGTATCGTAAGGCTTATATGGGAGGATGTAATTCTCCCAGTGAGGTTTCTGATAGCCCTTTAGATAGTGAGGGTGACACTGATCTAGAGTGTGACCATTATCCACTTTCCTTGGTACCTTCTAAATATTTTGATGAGGAGGTGGTGATGGTTCCTCTAGTTCTACCATGAACAAGATGTGGGTGAATATCCTTTGAGGCTGATGACTAAGAGTGATGACTCTACCCCATTTTAATTTTTGACAACACCATAGCCCTTTTGTCAGGATTTTCCTATTCAACATTCATGTGATTTCTTGTTTCTAGTGCTGATGTGGATATTTTTTAGGCTGGTGTGTTGGAGAAGTGTCAGAATTTCTAACCTTGGTGGCATGTATGCTCTTTTTGGATGACATACAAGTTTTTGCTAGAGCTGCAAGTGGAGAGTCTTCTTTAGTGAAAAAGGACAAGGATTTGATGATGCTGCAGTAACAAAATTTCTCTTTTGAGGATTTGGCATGTCTTCATGGAAGGGATGTGGAATTTTGTCTTTTACTCTTCCATTTTCCATAATGAGTACATGTAACTAACTGAGGACATCTCAAATTCTAGTGCAAATGATCTTCAAATGAAATGAAATGTAAATGTAATTGAGCTTGATACTTGTTGCTCCCTTGTTCTATAAAAGGGATTTCAAGGCTCATATTACAAAGGGTCAGATTTTTAAGTCTCAATAGGGTTTTAGGTGAAAAATAAGTTCAGGAAAGGAACTTTGTAAAGAATATGGATGAATAGAACAGTAGATTGTCTTGGGTACGAGTCTTATATGTAATAGTCTTAAAATAGTTTTATAGAAGCTACTGATATAAAAAAAAATATTAATCTGGAAGCAAAAACTCTCCTATGTATCTTTCTCACAAGTTATGAGTCAAAATACTAATGGTGTGATCATTTATCTTCAGTTGTCCATTGAATGTATGATTTTGTTTTAGCATTAACTCAAAGAGTTGATTAAAATGCTTAAAGAGGGTTATAGATTTTGTAAGGAATTACATAGGATTAATAAGGAGTGAGTGTTTTTAGGCATCGTGATTTTTCATAAATTCAAAGCACTACGAAAATAGTCCACCCATCTGTGAATTAAGTAGCTTATATATATTACTGATTCTTATATATTTGACTTCATTGCTCCAATTGATGAAACACTAGTTAGTTTGTTAGAAAATATTGCATGAAAATGATTAATTAGCATACCTAGCCATGGAATTAAAATGAGAACAAAATTTATTTAAATTATTTTCAAGTATAGTATACAAGTTTGCAATATCCCCAATTCTTAGCAAATAGATATTCATTCATTTAAAGGTCTGCCAAATCTTCAGTGAAGTGCATTTATTTGCAATAAATAGGAATCAATCTGTGTATAAATGTGTTACCAATTAGATATACCTCATATGAACACAATAGAGAACACCCTCCTAGGTCCCACAGAGCCTAAAGTGTAGGAGTAAAGACCTCAAAATCCCTTACTCGTGTTGTCCACCAGCCTTGTAGTTTCTTCATTATAGGAGTTGGCTACTCAGAGAATTGCTTGGTTCTACTAGAAAAATCACCAAAAAAAATGGTGACTCTGCTAGGGAGAATCTGAGAATATTTTGATAGAAGATCATCTAGCCTTAAGAGTCAAGAGTTTGGTGAGTTTGGACATCTAGTTCAAATATTAACAAATTTTCATACTTGGAAGTGATTCTATTGCAGTCGTGTCAAATCTATTATGAGGTGAAGTATAAATTATTCTTGAAGAAATTCATTTAGAAGATCTTGAGAAAATTAAGATAGAAATCTGCATTATAAAAGCTTAAGATTATGTTGTAAAACAACTTGGATGTACCCTTTGTAATTACAATGTTGATATTGTAATGCCCCGTCTTAATAACCTAAGAATGTTGCAATAGTGTGATAAAGGTGTAATAATTTTTTTTAAAAAAAGTTTAATTATTAAGTTATTTAGTTGCATACATTCATTAGGCTATGCGACGTTACACTACTTTGAGTTTTCCATAAGTGACTTAAGTATTTCACATTGCACATATTAATCAACATTAACATAAACATCAAAAATAAACATTGCATTACATTGGATTCCATTCAAGATAGTATAAGATACAAATTTGTTTCATACATTGCATTTGATAGATTATACAATACTCATCCATCTGATGAGGTAGATCAAATAATAGTTACAATAACAAGTGTTCACCTCACAACATTTGAGGGATGTTTTATAATACAAATTTACAATATACAATGATGAAATACTCATAAGTTCCATATGCGAGCTCTCCATCCATGAAGCTCTCGATGCCATGATCAAACTAGGGACCCAACGGAATAAGGTGCACGTTCCACCCAACCATGTGGTACCCGTAGGTCCACCCCCCATGCTAGGAGATAGTAATAAGGTTACCTAGACCTAATCTACTAACCCTAGAGTCTAGTACTCAACAAACTATTGGTTACATTGCTTCCAGATTTTGACAATTGAATGAATTACAAATACAAGGTTAATTGTTATTCTAGGTGGAGTGTCATCACAACATTGCAAAGGTTACCCTGGTGTTTCTTCCTAGGTTCCGGCCCCCAATCCATGGGTTACCCTGGTAACCTCTTATGAAACCCGGCCCCAATTGCATACTGTTGCGGAATTGAATGTCTCTTGAAGAAACAAGACACCGATTTTCCATTCCAGGCCTTCTCATCTTATACTCATGACTGAAGAAGCTCAAGAGTCATAAGAGAGGCATAAACATCTTGTTAAGTGTTTTAGATCTAACTACTGTGTTCTTTAGTTTTCACTGAGTTACTAACTATTTGTAAGTTACCCTGACACCACTTTGTGTGTCGGCCCTTACAAATAGCCACTCCCTAAACATAACATGGAAATCTATGTTCTCTAACTAAGGTTTATAAGGTGTACATACAACCGAAATCCATATAAAAGATCAATCACGATAAAACGAACATCAATCACTGTTTATAACACAAGTATCATACCACCATGCAAAGTCATGTACACATCCTTAGTTAACACCAGAATTTAACTTAACAATCACAATCCCCATTTAACAATTGGTCTGGAAGACTTAATTAATAGAGACTTTCCCCATTTACCCAATCACAAAATTAAAACAATTTAAAGCAAATTCTTGTCTATCATTTGGATATACTAAATCCATATGTATAAGTTTGAATACAACATATTTATAAATCGTTTAAATAAAAGATCAATTTGAGAACAATAAATGTAATTGTTTCTTTTAATTCACTCTTCTAATTTCCACAAATTTGCATATGATCATTTTATACACTTTCACAATTTCAATTTTCTCATGAAATTTTAAAATATCAATTTTTTTTTTTTTTAATTTAATAATTTCACAAACTTAACAAATATTTATATATAACCATATAAACATATGTAAGTTGTAAATATTATTATAAAAAATAATACATTTACCCAAATGATATATATATATATATAAAATCCTAATTATAAATTT